>JAKUCV010000112.1:0-164120 GCA_028386065.3 Turnera subulata | reverse complement strand
AAAAAAAAATAAAAACAATAAACACATAATACACCACACCGCCGGCCGCCACCACCAACACTACCATCAACCACCCACACCATCCCATCTCTTCTCCCTTCCTCACGCGTGCAGTGCCACCACCAAACCCGAGCCACCAGCACCACCACCTCGTCACCTCCTTCTCCTCCTCTCTGGCGACTCCTCCACACCGCGCCGTCCAGATGCAGCCACGCCTCCTCCTCACGCGGTGCCGACAGACCCATAACCGCCGCGTTTGCCACCGACGAGTACCTGCAGATCCGCCTCCTCGCGCCGCCGGTACCGTCTTCTCCTCGATTGTCCCTGTAGAACGACGCCGCCCGCCCAGACGAAGCTAGTCGTCGTGCCCTATCCGCCGCAGCGAGCCACCGACGACGCCTCACTTGCGTCGCCTCTACCGCCGTTGCCTCACGCCGTCGCAGTCTCGCTCTGTGTCGCTCGCGCCACCGTCGTCTGCAACGCCGAGGTGAGCAGACCCGTTTGTGAGGATTTCGACCCGGATGGGTCATGATGTGGGTCAGGTTGACCCGTTATCCCGACCGGGCCGCGGGATGTGGGCTGGTGCGTCATGGGCTTTGTCTGATGGGTTGGTTGGGTTTGCTATATGGGCCGAGCTTAGGCTGCTACCTGAGCCTGGGCTTGAGCTTATGTAGCAGGCCAGGCTTAACCTTGGGCTTAGTCCAATTTTAATAATAAAAAAATATATATATATATAATCTGGAATATATATAATATGGACTATATTTTCCGGAAAAAAAATACATAGTAGATAGTTATAATTTGTGAAAATAAAAGAAATAATTACTTTCATATAATAATTTCAAGAGACTAAAGTGATTATACCATAATTATTAAATTATCGTAAATTCTTTTAAGGATTTATATACTATGTAAATGTTTTACCGGAAAATATATATATGTGTGACTAATTTCTAAAAAGGTTATTTTAAGATAACTATAATTTTTGGAAAATAAAATAAGTGATAGTAATAATTATTTTTATCAAATATTTTAGAAAAGGGTATTATCAAAGTATTATACCGGAATAGTAACCGGGTATAAGTATAGTATGGTATTTTGACACATGAATAGTAAATGGTGAATTATGATGATGACGGAACGTAACCCGAGATGATCACCGAGTGGGCGTAGTGTTTTACTTTGCGGTTTATAATATTAGTTACCATTTGCATATCATGATTGTGCATCTTATGTGTGCATGTATTATTGTTTAATGTAGGAGCTGATAACGAGCAGTATCCCGAGGAACCAGAGCCGGAACAATTTGAGGACTTTCAGGAGTAGAAAAATCGGCTAAGGTGAGGATGGATAACCTTTGATATGTTGCACATAATACTGTATTTGTTTCTCTGATAATTATTTGCTTGATTGAACTGCTGAGCCGATTGAGTTTGGTTGTGGTGTTACTGCTATTGTTGTTGATTTATTGATTGTGGATAATCTGGGATAATTGGATAATTGAAAGTTGTGTTGACGACTTTATTGTCACTTGGAAAGTAGTGGTACGACTTGATGGTTAGAGACTGTTTTGTGGTGGCTATGATCTGGATTACTTGTGATAAGCATGTCTATGCTTGGGATGTCTATCCCGGTTATTATATTTTTTGGATGTCTATCGCTGGGATCTATTTTTGGGATGTCGATCCCTGGGCTCTCTTGGTTTGATCTAGCACCCAGAACATGTTAATAACCAGGTACGACCCTAGCTTGTCCAGTGGCAGGGCCCTGAAGATAAAATTGGAAATTATATTGTCTTTTGGTCTTGGCTCAGTCATGATCTGGTTGAATCTTTAACTTGTCTTTGCTTGTATTTTCTTCGAAAGTATTGTGTTTGCTTGTATATTACTGTTTATGCTTCGTCGGTGAGCACTTCGGACTCACCCCTCGCCTCTGCTGGGTTTTATCCCGTAGGATGAGTTGCTCGTAGTATAAGTACGTGGTTCAGCCAGCTGCTGTTTCTACTCCACTAGACCCCGGATCCATACCTCTGCTGCTTCTCATTCTAAAACTTCCGCTGCTATATTTTATATGTTGTTGTATTACTTCTGTTACTGTATCACATGTTTTCTGTTGCTGCTGTTGAGCTTTGGGAGTGTTTGTGGCTTGAATAATGGTCCCCGGGATCGGGCGACAGATGCTGTACTTGAGTTTGATTGTATTATACTTTGTAACATATGTACTGTCTGCTACTGTAATATGAATAGTTCTGGCACGTGTTTACCCTTATTTCACGTCGGTTCCATCTTGTTCTTGACACAGTATAATTGACCGAAAACTCGTCATTTTCATTTATTTTAGGTATCTGAGTTATTTCTGGAGCTTTATCAATTGTGTCAGGAACCTGTTCTAGAGGATTTTACTCTTGCTGAGTATTTTCAATTTGAATCTCTACTGGAGGTTTTATTTTCGGGCTAGGCCTTCTTGTATATTTGCTCATTTCCTTTGTCGAGAATTTTTATTTTTAGAACCGAGTATTCTTCCACGCTTCTAGCGTGCTTTAGATTCGTTTGCATCCTTTGATTGTTCTTCAGGAATAACAATTCGAATATGCAGCTGGTACGTAAGATTTGGTCACTCTACTAATATTAGTAAATGCGTCTGGCAATTTATTTTATAGTTTTTGCAAATGAATCATTTTTTAAACTTCAGGTTCACACTGATTTGTTCGAGGATCAAAACAAGATATTGATATAGCATTTCAATAATCTCTTTGATCCAACTACTTATTTTCTCCCCCTGATACTGGGTAAACATTTTCATCAAATTATTAATAAGCAATTCTTGCTGTAAATTAATCTCCAGTCAATGATTCCAATTGTTTTGTAACTGATGGAGATTCACACCCAATATATATTTAAGGACCAATTTTACTATGCTGTGGTGGAGCAATTAGCACATATACTGCCCAACCAATGGTCCGAAGATGAGAAATATTAGGTTCATGACCGTGAACCAATTGAATGGGAGAGAGGTTAAGATATTTTGTTGGTCTGATACGCACAATGCTGCTAGATGAAAAATACCATTTTCCCAAGTAATAATGAGGAGTTTGCATCTCATTAATAATGACCTTGCAATCAATTGGAAACGTTTGATAAACGGTTCTGCTAGACCGTTTTCGGTGTGAACATAAACTACAGGATATTCAACCATAAATCCAATTGGCATACAATAATTATTAAATGCCTTAGAATTGAATTCACCAGCATTATCACGACGTATAGTCTTAATAGCATGATTAGGAAAGTGTGCAGGCAATTTGATTAATTGTGATAATAAGCTTGAAGACAATAAGCACAATTTGATTAATGCCAAATTACGTGAAGGAAATAAACACACACATGGGACCATCTAGTCGATGCATAGGTTAAAACCATAAAACACCTAAATGGGCCACATAGCGAATGCATATTTCCGCAAATATTTCTCTGAATTCTTTCCAAAAAATGCTAGTGATTCAAGGCCAATTTTATCATATGCAGGCTGAATAATTAATTTCTCTTGTGAGCAAGCAAACACATGGAAATTCAATGGATTGGAAAAACTTCTGGTTTTTCAATGAACGACCAAATGAATTTTCAATAACTCTACGCATCATTATTGATCTGGGATGGCCCAACCGGTCATTCCAAACAATAAATCCATGAGTTAAATTCTAGTTGGTGCCAGCTTCGGGTTGTGCAAACTATGTATTTAATAACTTAGGAAAAATTATTTACCAGCTTCAGGCTGTTGTGTGTCAGCTTCAGGATATTTTATGACAGCATCAAGCTATTGCTTACCAGCTTTAAGTTGTTGTGTACCACTCACATTTGAAGACAAAGTAATTGAACAATTATTAATGTGACGAAAAAAATTTTCAAAGAGCAAATCCTTGAATATTGGAAAAGCTTTGGAGTTTTGTGAAAACAAATCCGCCTTTCTAATCACCGAAATTTCCCTAGGATCTTTCCGGAGAAAAAAAAGGAGTCCATGTTTGAAAAACAGACATCATACTTTCTAAGCTCAGAGTATGACAAGGGAAGAGAGTTATATGGTGGAAAACAGAAAAATTCAAAAAAACACACAGAGATAAAGATGCCTTCCCCGACTAGTGTCTTCTTTGTTGTGGGTGCGCCTCTTGGAAGGAGGAATAGGTTAGTAAATAGTTTGGTGAACGAGCGGCATGAGGAATTATCGAGTGAGCTCGCAAGAATACCTCGTTTGGTTTTTGTTGATGAGCTCTATTCATCTAGGTTCTTTATCACACCTATAGAAGAAACTTTCTTTCTAGAGGACCAAAGCAACCGAAGGGTTTCTTCTTATGGCTCAGTCAATTCTATTATGTTTTTCATTTCTGAAAAACTTCAAGAATTCAAGCTATAGTCTTCTTGTCACTTCTTGAATCAGAGTAGTTATTATCAGGTTTCCATGATTGCTTGGAGTGTCCCTAGAGTGTCTAGGTTACCGCCTATATGGCCTAAGGTTCGACTGCTATTATGGAATTGCAGGGGAGTAGCCAGACGATCCCAAGATTTCGTGTGTACCTTAAGGGATCTGAAGAATCAGTATAAGCCCAACATGGTACTGATCATCGAAACCTTGTGGCAACCTAAAGAAGATCATGGAATCATTCCACTCCGTTTTTCTCCAGCAAATCGGTTCGAGCTTACTGGAGCACACAACATGGGCGGGATGTGGTTCTCTTGGAATGAGAATGTTAGGGTCAACATCAAAAATCATGCTCAAAGTTTTAGAGTCAATGATGTACCCAACAGATAATAAATATATATATATATAAATAATCGTTTTAAACTTATGTATGAGAACAATTATCTCTATGTGAATGTTCTCCAGTAATTGATCCATAATGCAGTAATTATATGAATATGCATGTAACATGTTAATCGTGTCGAGCAGGCTGACTTATGAATTTTTTTTTTCTTATCATGACTATTTCCATTTTTCACGAGATTTACACGTTTCCCCTTAGCCTTGCTCTTGTTATAACCATTACGATCATAGTAATTAGAACAGTTTTTTCCACATCCACATCCACATCCGCGGCCACGACTTTGTCCACTGCCACGACTAAAATTATAATTATTTTGTCGCATTCGCTTCAAGGAATGGAGCAGAGTCAATTGGACGGGATTCATAATTTTTTATTTTATTTATAGCTCGTTATTTTTTTTGCAACAATGAGACATGAAATTAAATTCAAATAGTTCGTGAATTCCTTTTCACCATATTGCTACTGCAGGAGCACATTTGATACATGAAAAATGGAGATTAGTTTTCTGACGTATCAGCTTCAATAATATTTGTTAGAAATAGTGTTTTGTTAATGCCTCCTTGTCTCATACAGGTTTTGATATTGATAAACCGGACATTGCTTCAAAATGACGACAAACCCGAGGCAAAAAGAAATCACTCCCGAAGCAAAAAGAAATGACTCAAAGAGAAGAAATGTAAAGTGAAGAAGAGCACAAGAATTGAAGCACAAGAAGATTTAGGAACCTAATTGTAAAAGGTTAACACTCAAATTCTTCTAAGATGTTAGCTTAAACATAAGCAATTTTTTCTCATGCATAGCATTTTTTTATCAATCATAAAAATGGTTTTTGAGCATTAAACATCGATTTTGTGTTTTTAAACATCGATGTTCCTGCCTTCTAAAAGGTTTATCAAAAGCGGCAGTAGCTCAAAACATCGATGTTGGCATCCCAAACATCGTTGTTCTCTTGACCGATTGCATTTCAAGAAGTTTTGCAGAAACACTGTTCAAACATCGATGTTCACAGTTTAAACATCGATGTTCTACTGTTCAAACATCGATGTTCACAGTTTAAACATCGATGTTCTACTGTTTATTATTTTAAATTGTTTTGGCAGTGCTCCAAAACATCGATGTTCAAGTTTAAAACATCGATATTTTAGTGACCGTTGGACCAAAACATCGATGTTTAAGTTTAGAACATCGATGTTTTAGTGACCGCTGGCCCAATAATTCATATTAACTGGCCAAACATCGATGTTCTAGTGCTAAACATCGATGTTGTGCCGTTTTAAGCAGAAACCTTTTGCATCTTTCTATGTTGTTTTGTCTAAAGGTATTTTGGAATGATTCCCCAACGGTCATAGAAGTTTTTAGACATATAAATAGAGCATTTACACCTCTGTTTATTAACAATCAACTCTCCATACATTTATCATTCATTGATACACATTCATTCAAGTTTTTATGAGCTAGTATCCTTGAGATTTGAGAGAGTTGCCTTATAGTGCTTATCTAGTTACTCAACATCCACTCTTTGAAAGAGTTTCGATTTTGAGTGTTGTGAGTGTTGTTATACACTTGAAAGGAGGTTTGTTCCCTTGTTATGATTCATAGAAAGAGGGTTTTTTTCTGTGTGAGAAGTCTTGAAGTGAGGTATCTTCAAGCAGGAGTGTTGAGGTTCATGTGACTTAAACTCTCAGGTTGTAAACGGTTTGTTAAGCACTCGAAAGCTTAACGTAGATAGTGAAATCTTCGAGAGAGTCTCTCGGAGGACTGGATTAGCCACACAAGTTGTGTGTGTGAACCAGTATAAAATTCGGTGTGTCCTTCATTCTTTCAATTCCGCAATTATTTCCTGCAAGTTTTTGATTTTGTCCATAAAACACTATTCACCCCCCCCCCCTCTAGCGTAGGGCACCTATTCTAATAATATTTTCTCCACTCAATTTTGAAACATAACTGAATTATATCTGACACAGATTTAAAATCTTACAATCTCAGATGCATCCGCTCATAATGAGTTTTTGAGAGAAGGACCATCTTATGGTGATCCTATGTATATTTTAATTCTTCCAAAGATCTGTAGGATCTTTTGACAGTAAGATATTCAGACTTCAGGCTATCACGAAGATGATGGCCCTTGTTTGAACTAGATGTTTTGTTTCCTTCTTTAGTAGTGTCTCCAAGACCATTAGAATCTAAATGCATTTCAGCATCTAGTACTCATGACAAATAGTTTTTTCCGAAAATATCAAAGGCCTCAAAATTCGAGTTTAGTAATATCTTCCATTATAACAGGAATGAAATAATTATAAAAGATATAAAATAAATATAAAAGAGTAGTATAGTGATAAAAACTATGCAGTATATATACGCTTACTCGATAAATCTTTCAGCAATATTAGTAGAATAATAATATAAAATATGTAATATATGTATGCTTACTGGGTTAATTACATTTTGACCCCCTGTATTATCGTTTATTATTCACGAACCCCCTGAACTTTTTTTTTCATCAAATGACCACCTGAACTCCTAATTTCATGCAATTGACCCCCTCCGTCCATGGGCAGATGGATTCCGTCAATTGCACTAACGGAATGCAGGGATGAACGACACGTGGTGATATCCTAACCATTCATTGATTTTATTTTTCTATTTCTTTTTTCTTAAAAATAATAAAATAAAAAACATTATATCAAAAGAAAAAATGATAAAAAATAATAGCAATTATTGTTTCTATTTTATTTCTACCCAACAAAAATAAAATAAAAAATATTTATATTAAAGAAAAAAAAAGAAGAAAAACTAAACAATCCACACTCACTCCCTATTCTTCCTCTCCCTTCCCTCGACACCGAATAACTCCTCGAAGAAGACGAAGATGATCGCGAAGAGAAGGAGCTGCCCCTCATTCTGCCTGCGGAGGCGGCGATTGTGGCAGAATTGAGGTCATCCTCCTTCACTCCCTCGCCCCCTTGTGCCGCCCAGCGCTGCCTCTGCGTCTACCATCTGGATCGACTCCTCCCACCATCGCGTGCAGCTCGCCTCCCTCTCCCATTAGCCCTTCCTTCGTTGCCACCCTATCTGGGTCAGATCCATCCTCTCCCTCTCTTGTTTCTTTCTCCAAATTGTGGATGATGATGATGATGATTTCTCTTAATTGCAGGACGTGTGTGATACGCCTAATTAAAAAGAATCCCAACATGCTACACCAGGAATTAAGGAAGAGAACAAGATGAAGGCGGTGGCTTACTTGTACAGACGACGGCGGTAGCTCGAGTTTTGGCCTCGAGATTTCCGCCCAGGCACACCCAAAGAAGGAGACGAGGGTTTGGCGAGCAGGGAGAAAAAGTATATGGAGATGGGAGTGGCGGAAGTAAAGAAAGGAAAGAAGAAAGAAGAAAAGAAAAGAAAAGGATGGGCTAGGGTTCCAAATCGCCTGCTCCTCCTCCTCCCCCCACTGCCACCTCCTCCTTCCCCCTTCTCCTTCCCCCATTACCTCCGACTCACAACTGAGCCATCATCACACACCCATCCAGTAGAAAACCTTATTAGCAACAAATCGACAACAGAGGAAGAAGAAAGAGGATGGGAAAGGCGGCACGATGACTTACTCGATGAATCAATGGCGGAGGCGACATGGTGTCACGGTGGCGCTTTAATGCGACCACGATGGTGGTCTCGAGAAGGAGAAAAGGGGGGAAAAGATGAGAAGAGGATGGCGGCGACCAAGCCTCCGAGCTCTGATGCGCGCTTTTAAGGCTCCGTCACAAACCCTCCGCGGTGGCTCCTCTCCTCCTGCAGATGTGGTCGGCGATGGCATTCTCCCGAGCGGCGGCTTCAAGCGAGGGTGAGTTCTCTTTCGCCGACAAAACCGAGGGTGAGTTCTCTTTTATCCTTTCCCTCTTCTCTTTCTTTGATTCTCAAGCATTGTGTTGCAGAAAATTGAATTCTATTCTTGCCATTCTTTGGCTTATTCATTTGGGGAGAGAGGCCAAAAGGGAAAAAGGAAAGGGCAGGGAGCGGTGGGTGTTGTGACGTTGGTAGTGGGGATGGTAATAATTTTTTTTAATTTGTATGTATATTTTTTTGGGAGAAAAATTAGACAGGCAAAATTGTGACACGGTAATAATGACGGGGGAAATTTTTTCTTTTTTTCTTCTTTAATATAAATATTTTTTATTTTATTTTTGTTGGGTAGAAATAAAATAGAAACAATAATTGTTATTCTTTTTTTATCATTTTTTCTTTTGATATAATGTTTTTTATTTTATTATTTTTAAGAAAAAAGAAATAGAAAAAGAAAATCATTGAATGGTTAGGATATCGCCACGTGTCGTTCATCCCTGCATTCCGTTAGTGCAATTGACGGAATCCATCTGCCCATGGACGGAGGGGGTCAATTGCATGAAATTAGGAGTTCAGGTGGTCATTTGATGAAAAAAAAAGTTCAGGGGGTTCGTGAATAATAAACGAGAATATAGGGGGTCAAAATGTAATTAACCCATGCTTACTTGATAAATCTTTGAGAAATATTAGTAAATAATAATATAGAATATGTAATATATGTATTCTTACTCGATAAATCGTTCAACAATATTTGTAGAATAATAATATAGACTACTTAATATATGTACGCTTACTCGATAAATCTTTCAGCAATATTAGCAGAATAATAATATAGAGTACCTAATATATGCATATATAGAAATGATGAAAGTAGTAATAAGAAAAATTATAGAAGTAATTACCTTAGTAGGGTAGAGACTCGTGTTGGTAACGTGTTATAAAAATTGGGGGATAAATTCTTTGTTAACAATAAAAGAAGTAAATAAAACTCCATACGTCAAAGCTTTCATTAGGAATAACATGAGAAAAGATACATTGAACTTTGAGCTGTCAAGTTCTCAAGAGAACCAATACGAATGCCTTAGTGCATGCATTTATAGAAAAATATGTGGTAGCTAACTAATGGTCCTAGAACTTTGGAACTGTAGGAAAAATATTTTTAATGTCGTGTATACATGTGTGGATACCATTCTTCATGAACTGATTTATTCATTTACAATGATCAAAGTTCATGATAGGAGTGGGAAATTGGGGCCAATAGAACTTGTATGCATGCATGTTTTTGTTGGTAAATTCGAGTATGGTAAAAACAAATTTTATTGGACGACAATAATGACATTCACATAATTTATTTATAACATTCTAACCGTTACACTGTACTTTCTTTGCTCTCATTTTTCTTCTTCTTCCTCCACTTATCAAACAAGTAGTTGTAAGCTGGAAACGAACATTGCTTTGTTTTTTTATTCACAAGCCTCAAAACAAAAGCAAAACATCTTAAGGGTATAGAGCAAAAGGAAGAAATTTTGAAATATGATTGGGGATATGTTTGAGTTGGTTAATTCATTTCTAAATGCCTACCATTCAAAATCCAAAAAGAGTCGTTGGGATGTCCTCTTTTGAACAAATAGAAGTTTCTGAGGAAGCAAGAAAGGGAAGGACCAGAAGATTAAGAACCCACAACAAGAAGCCACAATTAAAAGCCACGTCTTTTTGGAACAAGAGGTCTAGAGGAGATTTTATAAGTCTACTCATACCATAATCTCCCAGCAGAACAAGTTATTTGGCCTTTTCCAAAAATGACCGTTAGACACATCCTCCTTGCAAGTATAAAAGGCTTCTTTCTTTATCAAAGCAAGATCAAGGCAAGTCATTACAACATTAGTTTACACTCTCTTTAAGCTACTTAAGTGCTCATCAAACATTGAGAGATCATTGAGCTTAGATTATTGAAATCTTTAAGGAGTTAATTATTTTTTCTTGAGCTTTGTACCTTTGGGATATCTTTGGGCTTAATTGTATACAAAGAGTGAGTCACTCTTTAGGTTGTGTTCCTTCAGTACGATTGGGTAGATTTTACTTGAGGGGTTGTATAGATTTGAAGCTTAAGCTTTGGAAAAAGCTTTAGGTATAGGCTGGAGAGTTGAGCCTTAAAAAAACTCTTGTATTGGTTTGGGTTTAGCATTTATAAAAGCCTAGGTTAGAGAGCAAGCCTTCGGAAAATTCTTGTAAAGGTTTTAGCTTGATCCTTTGAAAATGCTAGATTGTAAAAGGTTGGGTTCCACCTTAGAAGAAAGCATATAGTGGATTTGGCAAATGTCAAGGGGGAGCCTTGAGTAGTAGATGTACCTATAGGATTTAGGGGGAACCACTCTAAATCTTGGTGTTCTTGATTGTGTGTTTCTCGCATTGAATTTTCGTGCATTTACTTTTACTTGCCTATCCCTCTTAGCCTATTTTGGGCCTACAATTTGTAGCGGAGCTTAAGTCTCTTTGTTTCAAATTAACCTCTTAACGTTTTATCCCATTCTAATGTCTCCGAGTTGGGGCAGAACTATATCTTGGTAATAAACTGATAGCAAAAAATAATATATGGTCTTGTATTACTAGCAAGACACATTAAAGCTCCAATCGCACTGAGATATGGTACTTTTAGACCAACATTCTCTTCATTATCATCTTGAGGTCTAGAGATATCTTTCTTATCAAGCGACCTCACAACCATTGGGGTACTTAATGGACGTGCTTTGTCCTTATAAAATTTTTTTAATACCTTTTTAGTATAATGTGTCTGATGGACAAAGATCTCATTTTCTAAATGTGTAATTTAAAAACTAAGTAAATGTGTCTAGCAATTGATTTGCTATATTTTGCAAATGAGTCATCTTTTGAACTTCAAGTTCACACTGATTTGTTCGAGAATTAAGACTTGATAATGGTATAGCATTCCATTTGATCTCTTTATCTAGCTACTTATTTTCTCCTATATTGTTGGGAAAACATTTACATCAAAATGACAATCAAAAAACCTTGTTGTAAATAAATCTTTAATTGATGGTTCCATATATTTTATAATTGATGGAGATTCATATCCAGCATATATTCCCAATCTTCTTTGAGGACTCATTTCAGTTTGCTGTGGTGGAACAATTGCCACATATACTACATAACCAAAGATCCAAAGATGGGAGATATTAGGTTCGTGACCATAAACTAATTGAATAGGGGAGAATTTATGATAACTTGTTGGCCTGATGTGCATAAGTGCTGCTGCATGCAAAATAGCATGTCCCCAAACAGAGAGAGGGAGTTTGCGTCTCATTAATAATGGTCTAGCAATTAATTGGAGGTGTTTAATCAACGATTCTGCTAGACCGTTTTGGGTATGAACATGAGCTATAGGATGTTCAACCACAATTTTAATAGACATACAATAGTCATTGGACGCCTTAGAAGTGAATTCAGCAGCATTATCAAGATGTATAGTCTTAATTGCATAATCGGGGAAGTGTGCCCGTAATTTGATTAATTGCGACAATAAGCGCGCAAATGCCAAATTGCGTGAGGACAACAAACAGACATGGGACCACCTGGTTGATGCATCGATTAAAACCATAAAATATCTGAATGATCCACACGGTGGATGTATAGGTCCACAAATGTCTCCTTGAATTCTTTCAGTGAAGGGTTCTGAACCAACCTTATCATATGAAAGTCGGACAATTAGTTCTCCTGATGAACAAGTAGTACATGAAAATTCATTAGATTGAAAATTTTTCTAGTTTTTAAATGGATGACCAAATGAATTTTCGATAATTCTTCGCATCATTATTGATCCGGGATGGCACAACCTATCATGCCAAATTTTTAATTCATTAGTCAGCTTCAGGCTATTGACAAAAAATTAGGGTTAATCATCCTCTAATGCTAAATTGTGATTAATCATGATGATTATCTGGTTTTGATGGTTAACAAATTACATGTGTATTGCTAGCTTTGCTTGTGTTGATTTTCACTTGCAGGAAAAATATAGTTTCTGCCGATACCATATCTTGGACACACGACATATAGTTTTTATCAATACCATATCTTGGATACATGAAATATGATTTTTACCGATACCATATATGAAATTGTCAACACCAACTCTTTGTGCAAGCTACATGTGGTCCTGCAAGCAATTAAATCTCACTTCCAGCCGTTTGAATTGGAGAACAAGTAAGAGGGAAGACTTTATGGAAGTGCAGAAGATGTTCCCACCTAACTCCCACTCAACTCCAGAAGGTGGTGCAAACTTTCCTGATTTGGTAATTCGTAGCTACCAAGGAGTTGACATGCATAACGGCACCAAACTGATGCTTTAATGAACTGAAGTCAACTGGAGTACAAGGAGCCGTTGCAGGAGCATATCCCCCACACTCAGATCCTATAAAGAGGGACGTTTACACCTCTGGAAGATCATCCCAGCTAGTATGCATATTCTGAGTGTATACTTGAGCTTGAAAGATTTGGTATTTGATCTGGTTTTTCTGTTTACTGTGCGTAACTATTTCTAGGGGCAATTTGTAAGCAAGGCTTAGTTTAGTTTTGCTGGGTACTCAAGTCTAGGATTAGATTTGAGGATAGGTTCAAGCTTAGCCTGTGAAAATCTTGTGTAGGTTAGAGCTTAGCCTGTGAAAAGCTTGTAAAGGTTCGAGCTTTGCCTAGAAAAGCTTGTGTTTGTAACAGTTAATGTTGATCCCGCAAAAACCTAAGTATAGTGAGTGTTTTCAAATCCTAAAGGAAGGAACCTTTAGGTTTTGGAGTACCTGGTGAGGGGGAACCACTCTAAATCACTGTGTTCACTCTCTTCTACTTCCTCTATACTCGCTTTCTTGCTCCATATACTCGCTAAGTACTTAACAGATTTGGTATCTCAAAAACCAAATATGCCCGCATAGATTTGGTATCGCAGAAACCAAATCTTTCTGTCTGAAAATTTTTTTAAAGCCTAATTCACCCCTTTCTTAGGCACTTCTGGGCCTATAATTGGTAGCAGAACTGTGTTCTTAGTTCAAAGGAGTAAAATCCTGAGACAAAAATGATGGCTTTCGACGGTAGAAGCGTGAACAAGGCACCATACTTTGATGGGGCAAACTTTAATTATTGGAAGTTTCACATGAAGATCTTCCTTGAAGGAAAGGACATTAAGATGTGGCACATTGTCTAGAATCCTTACAATAGACTGAATAGTCCTATGCATCTCTGGACTGATGATGAATTGAAGAGAGCAAAGCTTGATGCTCAAGCCAAAAATGCTCTTCTATGTGGAATCAGTGAGAGTGAGTTTCAAAGAGTTAGATCATATGAAACTGCATATGAAATATGGAGATTATTGTGCATCACTCATGAAGGCACAAACCAAGTTAAAGAATCTAGGCTCAATCGCTTGATGCCAGAGTATGAGCTTTTTCAAATGGATTCTGGAGAAACCATACATGCCATGGATTCTCGCTTTACTATACTTTGCAACAACCTTACATCACTTGGAAAGGTGATGACACATAGAGAAAAGGTTGTAAAGATTCGAAGGTCACTTCCCAAAGAATGGAAACCTAAAGTGACTGCCATTGAAAAAGCTCAAAACTTGAATTTGCTATCTTATAATGAGCTCATTGGCAAGCTAATTTGTCGTGGTGACAAAATTGAACCAAAGAGGGAGGATGTTGCATTGAAGGTTCAGGAACCAAACGATGATGATGGCGACTCCGATATGGCTCTCCTTACTAGAAGATTCGCAAGGTACCTTAAGATGAAGAGGCAACTCAAAGGGAAGAATCTTAAGGACACAAAAGCTGAGGAGCCCAAGAAAGACTCTTTGATGTGTTTTGGTTGCAATCGTCCAGGCCATATCAAGTCCGAGTGTCCTTACCAAAAGAAGGACCGATCTGGTTTTTCAAAAACCAAAGGAAAGAAGGCTATGGTTGTATGGGGTGATACAGACTCCTCAACCGATTCTGATGTCGAGGAGGAAACCAACCTTTGCTTCATGGCCCAAGAAGATTCTGAGGTAACAGACTCTGCTGACCTTAATGTAGAAGAATTACTTGATGCTTTTGATGAATTGCATACCAAATACAAGCAAGTAGTTAAGAAAAATAAGGAGTATAAAAAGAAGATTGATTTGCTTGAATTTGATGAGGAAGCCTATAAAAATCAAAATGAGAAACTTAGGCTAGCTAATGCTGAAGCTATAAAAATAAGTGAAGTTCTAAAAGCTGAGAAATTTGCTCTAAAGAATGCTTATGACGAACTCGAAAAGGGATATGCTTCCAAGAATGATATGTGTAAAGTTCTTGAAAATGAGAAGAATGTTCTTGAGAAGCATGTCACTGATTTAAAATCCTCTCTAGAGAAATTTACTGGTAGTACCAATAACTTGAACATGTTGTTAGGACTGCAAAGAAGTTCCATACAAAAAGAAGGTTTAGATGCTACACATTTGGTTTTTGAAAAACCAAATCCTACTGTGCGATTTGTTAGGGCAGAATCTAGTGTGCCATACAAACCTGACACTTCATATCTTAGGAATGCTAGCACACCCAAATATATGAACCATTATGCTCCTAAGTCAAGAATGTCAAATCAGGTTGATAGAAAACTATGTAAAAGGAATATGTCATACAGGCCAGATATGGTTTTTAGAAAACCAAATCGTAGTATGTAGTCCCATAGTTTTAGAAGAAATCCTTTTGTGCATTCTTCTAAGAATTACATGCATACACATTATCATGCTTCACGTATTACTTGTTATTATTGTGGAAAGAATGGTCATGGTATCAAGTCTTGCTGCATTAAAAAGAGGAATGAAAATGTTAGGTATGTGTGGGTTCCAAAAGGAACCAGATCTAACCCCATAGGACCCAAAATAGTTTGGGCACCTAAAACCTAGTTGTTTTCTACAGGTGGCAAGGGATGAATGGATCCTAGACAGTGGATGCTCAAGGCATATGACAGGAGAAGTATCCATATTTTCATCCCTAACCACGAAAGACCGAGGAAAAGTAACTTTTGGGGACAGGTCCAAAAGATAAATTCTCGGGTTTGGTGACATTGACTCTACCCCATCTATTGAACATGTTTTACTTGTTGATAATCTTAAATATAATTTGCTTAGTGTGAGTCAACTCTGTGATAAAGGTTTTAAAGTCACTTTTGAAGCTTCTAAATGCTTAGTTAGTTCGGTAGACGAAGATGTGGTATTTACTGGTACGAGAAAAGGAAACATCTACTCTATATGTTTTGATAGTGCTATTAACTCTGAGCTTAAGTGTTTAAGTGCCAGAACAGAAACACCAACCTTGTGGCACAGAAGGCTAGGGCATGCCAACTTGGAGCTCATATCCAGATTATCAAGCAAGATGTTGGTGAAGGATTTATCCGCACTCAAATATGAAAAAGAAGCTATAGGTCGTGCATGTCCGCTTGTGTTGATGAAGATGCAGATGGTACTCTTGATGCGCAACCACAGATTATAAACATTGACATTCCATCTGATGAAAAAGATGATGAACTACCTGTATTGGTTCCATATGAAGCATCGCAACAACAACATGACAATCTGCCAGATTTGGCTGCGGAAAAACCAAATGTCTCTGCACGTGCTTCAACTTCACAACGCACTCCTCAAAATATTAGAGCACCTAAAGGACTATCAACTGATGTTATTCTTGGTGACATCACCAGAGGACTAACCACAAGGTCATCCATATGGAATGTTGATGTGGAGTGAAGTGAGCCCTGCAAGCGCACATGGTAGTTGTAGTACTCTATCAAGGTTGTATCCACAAGGACTGGGATGAGTCTGTTACTCCTTACCTTAGATGAATTAGGCTTGAGACAATTGAACAAAAATGGATTATGGGGTGAGTGCAAATCGAAATTAATTAAGCAAGAAAATAAAAAGTAATAGTAATGTTGAAGCGGGTAGGGATCAGGATTGATGAAATCTTAGGTATCCAGGGATTCACATGCCTTGCCTTTATGCTCTAAATTGCTCAACAGCATCTTCACAGGCTGGGCCTGTGTGACGCCCTGTGTTAAATAAGATGTCTCGAAGGGGCTCCCAACCTAATGTACTACCAACGGCTTTTGATCTTATTGATAGTTCCCTAAGCTTCCATTTACCCCCTGTCACTAGAGTAGACGTCCACTTTGAGGTGAAGCTCAGTGTTGGTGCTAATTACCCACAGTCTCTCCCTATCTTCTTTCGAACGGCTAGGGAGGGAAGGCTGACTATTGTTGGTCTGGCACACTTGGCTTCTCCTTTCGGTCCTTCACCAAGCTGCCACTAGATTGAAAATAGGCTACTCAATCAATAATCAATCAAGAGTCAGATTAAAAGTCGTGTCATTCTTTCTTGACTGTGTCATAACAGGCTGAGACAGTGCTGAGTCTGTGACTGAGCCTGTCGAGAACACAAGGTCAATTACACAGATTGGTTCTTGCAGGCGCTCTCAACCTATACTGAACCCATTTGTTTTCACTTACAGGTTCCCCCCAAAGTTCTCACTCATCCTAATGCTTTCGCATCGGTCAAACTAAGGGTATTAAGAATTGGTGTTGAGGCTAATTCCTCAATTAGTTTGTAATTTCTTTCGAAACTAAGAGCTAAGGGTTGGTTGTTGTTGTTCCAGCAACTATGGTTTCTCCTTTCGGTCCTTCACCTAGCTACCTATGATCATGTGTGGGTTTGATCAAGACTCAAACATGGAGCGAGTTTGCAACAACCAAACAAGAAAAACGGTTAAGAACATATGAAGGGCAATTTATTGCACCAAGAACAGAGACATGCTTCACCCCTTCAACCTAAGAGGGATTGTTTAGTTCATAATCAAGGTTACAAAATCAAAAGAAATTAAAGGTAGCATAATGTTTGGAACCAAGCTGGAGGTTAGGGACAACACGATTTCTGCCCAGAAAAAGGCTGCAGAATCGTGTTTTCCCCTTGAACCCTTTGTTCCAAGGTTCTGCAGGTTATGGGTATTGATCGAGGGGTCCAGTTCGATCTATGTTCTTCCTTTCTCCTTCTCTTTTATGGTGCAGATTCCTCTCTTCTCTTCTCTTCCACGTGCTGGAAGGTATGGCAGTTGGGCAAGTTGAGCTTCAGTTGCCCATCTTGCTCCTCGAGGTAAGGCAGCTTGGGAGGTGTGCCGAATGGGTGAAATCTGTAAATTTGCAGATTTTAGAAGACTTAGGGGGGAGGATAATAGTTCTTTAATCGTTAAATTCTTCGGGTGTGATGATTATCCCCTCTATCCCATGCTTAGAGTCTTCTGAGTCGCGCAGGTCATGATTGCAGAGTTGAAGGGTTTGCAAGTGGTGAAGCTCTGCAAGTTGCTGAGTTTAATATTCTTTTCTTCGGGTTCTGGTCATCTGCAGATTCCACAGGCTGAGCCTGTGCTGGGCCTGTGCCTGAGGCTGTGTGCGATCTCTTCCCATTTTTCTGTGCAATTGAATTTAGCTCTTTTTGGGATTGATGTAATGGCGTGATGGCTTCGTGGATCAAGGAAAAGGTGGTGAAATCCAGTGGATAACTTGTGATTGGAGGGGGATTCGTGGCTTTTCACTGATTTTCCAATGGACAACAGGCTGTCAAACAGGCTCATGTTGTGCGGAGGCTGTTTCATCGAATTCTCCAATAAAATCTCCAAAATTCTTCAAAATGCACCTGGAATCACTAATCATACAGTAAGGGATGAGATTTAAGGGAATATGATGAAATAATGCAAAATAAGACATATAGTCATGATAAATCGAGAGAAAGTATATCTAAAATCATGCCTAAAACTATGCATATTTCATGTGCATCAAAATACCCCAAACTGAAGATTTTGGTTATCCTCAAGCAATCAGAAGAGAAAAGAAGGCATGATTTCGAAAGGAAGTAAAACAATTCCAATGCATCAGATTTTCGCTAGGTTTCTCCCTTGTGGTGTCTGCATAGACTCTAATCAAATTCCTTGTCAGTAGTTTTGTCATAAAAATCACAGGAATAATTTTGCAACTGGCCTCCATTCCTTCTGTCATTCGAGGAATTCAGTTAAAGATTGAAATGTGGAAAACAATACCTCATATGCAGACCCATTACCTCTTGTCTCCACTAACGTACATAAGTCATCAAGCTAGGATCACTAGGACTTATTCGTGTTGAATTGAGGCTGGGTGAGGGTTGTCAAAGAAGGGTGGATGGTTTTTGCAAGAGTCAATGGCTAGTGAACTCAATCTCTTTTATTTTTGTTTATGAACAGCATGAGACAGTGTAGAGGCTATTTGACCTTGTATTTTCTGCGGTCTCACGCTGTTCAGTAACTGTGTCCCAATACTTCAGCCATTCTTGATGTAACCACTGATTCCAACAGATGGATTGGATTTGTGTTCCTTGGTGGAGTATGATTTTCCAGATGTTGTCCTTGCCCTCCCTCCCTTTCTTTATTTTTGTTTTTCTTTTCTTTTTTTCTTCTTCCCATATGTTTTTCATTTTCTTTTTCTTTTTCAAAGGGAGGATGGCGTTCGTGCATCTGGTGGCGTTTTGAATTTTGCACTGGCTGAGTATGGGTCATCTCTTTTTCTAATCTTGATCAAATCTTGCTCACAGGCTCATCGACTGGGTGAGGCTGTTTGAAGGAGTTTGTGCCCTTAGACACTGATGGCCCTTGCTTATGGCTGCAAATGATTGAGGGTGGACTGTGCAGGGTAATTGAATGAAATGGGGGCCATCTTGATTGGCTCAAATGAGGTTTCAAGGGTTAGATGAGAGGTGCGGGTTGGTGTAGTCTGTTTGGTGTGCCAAAGATGGCCTAGATCCTTTCCTTGCTTGTAGACTTTGCTTAAATTTCGCCTTGACAGACGTAATGGCCTGTTCTAAGGTAAACAGGCTGAGCCTGTTTGTTTAGGAAAATTCCTTAACACGGTCCTTCTCTTGACAGAGTTCATGGAATGCAGTTGCTTGATTATTCCTATTATGTTTTAGAAGAAAAATAAGACAAGTCATAAGATTGTGGTCTTGAGAAGAATTTAATTGGAACAAGAGAGAGTGCATAAATATAAAGGCAGGCTCACATTGGGAGAAACAAAGTGAAAATAGATAAAAACTGAAATTGCATTACATGAATACTAGAAAGTACCTAGCATAATTGCACCCTAAAATACCCCAAACTGAAAAACTTGCAGTGTCCTCACTGCAGAAGCAAGACAAAAAGAGGGTGCAATAACTACAAGGTCACATAAACAAAAGAAACATACTGTCGAAAACAAAAGAGATAAGGTCTAGGCTAAGTTATATTGACACAAAAATACCCCAAACTGAAAGTCTAACTATGTGTAGTGAGGTTAGTCTAGACTAGTTCTGTGCTGGAGGATTGGGGAAAAGTTAGTTTCTGGGCCTTTTCTTCCCAGATGGTGGTTGAGATGGTGCTGGCGGTGCAAGTAGGGGTGGGGGTTGGGTGTTTTGTGGTGGGTAAAGGCGAGCGAACTCGCTTATTAGGATTTGGAGGGGAGGTAGGTCTGGGTGTAGTTGCAGTGGTGGGGGGTTGATGGGCAGGTTGCGGTGGATGAATTGAAAGAGGGGGCGGTTGATGGTGCAGGTTCCAGTGGGGTTAAGGGGTGGGAGATTAGGGTGAGGTCGGGTTAGGGAAGAAGGAGGGGTCGTGGGTGGGGTGTTTTTGTTGCCGCCAGCCATGATGGTGAAGGGAGCAATTTTGGTGTTTTAGGGTTTGCTGCAGTGGGTAGGGGAGAGGAAGAAGATGAAGTGAAGAAAGTGAAGGCAGGGGTTTCCTTTTTAAAGCCGATGAACAGGTGCAACAATTGGTGAAGTGGTGGATAAATGAAGAGTTATGTCTGCCAAGTAATGATTGTTGCCGCCCATTCATATGTATGTGTGCCCCCTTTTTCAGAATTTTGGGTTGTGTCTATTCGCATAAATGACACGTGGGTAAGGGGGGTATAATTGTGTTGGGCAGATTTTTTTTAGCGTATGAGACAAATTTTTCCTTTTTCTCTTTTTGCGCTGGAAACTGTACCCGAAACAGGCTGAGCCTGTTTGTGACTACAGGGCCACAGGCTGTTCCTCGATAGAGACATTGTTTACAAGGAAAAATTTGTTTCCTATATTCAGCAAGACTCTAACCCTAGCATTTTGTTCGAGGTTCCCTATCATTAATTATCCCTAAGTGCGAGAAATCGTCAAAATGAGTTGTTAGATTAGTGTGGAAGTTCGTCACAGGCTCAGCCTGTGATGGGGCTGTGGTGAGCCTGTATAGTGTCAAAATACTCCTTTTTACGAAAATTTGTTGAAGCTGGCTATTTGAAAGGGTGAAGAGGAACTTCCCTGACGAATTTTTGACTTGATAATTCCTATCCTCAAATTTGCAGCACCTAACAAAAACAAAAGAAAACACACAAAACAGAACGAAAGAAAGAAAAATAAAGAAAATTTTGAAAATTACCACACTTGGGGATTGCCCAAGTGGTGCTTCTTTTACGTTTTTTAGCTGGACACCTCCTCATCTTGCTAGTTGGGAGGTGGATTATGGAGTAATTAAGTCTCCTGATATTCGATGGCTCTTGTATGATACAGCTTCAGCCTGTGTCCATTTACCTTGAATGGATGTGTCAGCTCATTGTAGATTTCTACTGCTCCGCGTGGGTAACAGTGTGACACAGTGAAAGGTCCAGACCATCTTGATCGAAGCTTTTCAGGGAATAGCTTCAGGCGAGAGTTGTAAAGAAGAACTTGGTCACCTTCATTGAATTGCTTGGGCTGGATCCTGCTGTCATGCCACTTCTTTGTCTTTTCCATGTATAGCTTGGCATTCTCATATGCTTCCAGCCTTATCCCATCTCCACACCTTCTAAACAGCAGGGGCTCGTCCCAGAGGTAGTTCTTTATGTCAGTGAAGAACTTCTTCCTCTGAGAATAACTCAGATCAGGTGGGAGTGCTCCACAAGCTAAGAAATTGACAATTTCTGCATACCACGGCATGAGCCTGTGAGTGACATTGTGGATGGTTGCAATGAGGCTGTCGTCTGGGAGGTGGTCATCAATGGGCATGTCCTCTCTTGGCATGTGCTCTGGTGGTAGTCTGGATATGTGGTCAGCTACACCGTTATCTGTACCTTTCTTGTCCTGGATTTCCAAGTCAAACTCCTGAAGTTGGAGTATCCACCTCAGGAGTCTTGGCTTGTTTTCCTTCTTTGTCAGCAAGTACTTCAAGGCGGAGTGATCGATGTGTATGATGACCTTGGAATCTCGCAAGTATGCTCGAAATTTCCCAATGGCAAAGACTACTGCCAAGAGTTCCTTTTCAGTGGTGGCATAGTTGACTTGTGCTTCATTTAGAGTTCGGCTTGCATAATAATTTGCATGAAGTTTGTTGTCCTTCCTCTGTCCGAGCACAGCCCTTATAGCATGGTCACTGGCATCACACATGATCTCAAAAGGCTAACTCCAATCTGGGGGCTGAATGATTGGGGTTGTGGTCAATGCTGTTTTGATCCTGTGAAAAGCATCTAAACAAGATTCATCAAATACAAATTCGGCATCTTTACTAAGGAGATTCATCAAAGGTTTTGCCATCTTTGAGAAGTCCTTAGTAAATCGCCTATAAAAACCTGCATGACCAAGAAAAGCCCGAATTGCCTTAACAGAATTAGGAGGTGGAAGTTTTTCAATTATATCAATTTTGGCTTGGTCTACCTCAATTCCATGCCCTGAAATTTTGTGCCCAAGGATAATTCCTTCAGTCACCATGAAATGACACTTTTCCCAATTGAGAACAAGGTTAACAACCTCCGTGCTAGCACTGTTTCAAGGTTAGCCAAGCAAATATCGAACAAAGTACCATAGACAGAGAAATCATCCATGAATACCTCCATTATATACTCTATCAGGTCATGGAATATGGCCATCATGCAATGCTGAAATGTGGCAGGGGCGTTGCACAAACCAAACGGCATGTGCCTATATGCAAACGTGCCATAAGGGCATGTAAATATTGTTTTCTCCTGATCACTTGGGTGGATCGGGATCTGGAAGAATCCAGAGTGTCCATCCAAGTAGCAAAAATGCGTGTGCTTGGCAAGTCTCTCTAACATTTGATCAATGAATGGCAAAGGAAAATGGTCTTTTCTAGTGGCCTTGTTAAGCTTCCTATAGTCTATGCACATTCTCTAGCCCTTGACAGTCCTAGTTGGTATGAGTTCTTCCTTTTCATTTTTCATAACTGTCATTCCTCCCTTTTCAGGAACTACATGCACGGCACTAACCCAAGGACTATCTGAAATTGGACAAATTATCCCAGCATCTAATAGTTTCAAGATTTCCTTTTTAACCACTTCTTTCATGTTTTCATTTAATCTTCTTTGTGGTTCTATTATGGGTTTGCTGCCTTCTTCTAAAAGAATACGATGCATGCAAAGGTTAGGGCTGATACCTGTGAGATCGTCAATGGTGTAGCCTACTGCATTTCGGTGTTTGTTGACTACAGTGCGTGCCTTGTCTTCTTCCTCTTGTGAAAGGTCAGCTCCAACAATAATGGGAAATGAAGAGGCTTCAGGGTCTAAGTAGATATACCTGAGGTTAGGCGGTAGAGGTTTCGTTTCTACCCTTGGTGCCTCTTTCGCAAGTTCTGGTCCAGTGAATACTGTGATAGGTTCTGAAACAGCATCAGGGACAGGCTCAGAGACAGCCTCAATCTGTGGTTTTGTAGCATGGGCCTGTGCGTCAATTCCTGGCTCTATTTCTTCTGCCAGAAATTTTGCTACCTCCTTTAGGGCCGTTTCATCTCCTTCAATGAGTCCATTGACTAGGCAACCAAGCAGCTCATCCTCATGTGACTTCATGAGTTGGGATGCCTTGACAAGCACATCAACAGGGTCAGGCACAGCATCAACCATGCAACACTGTCCTGCTCCAAACTCATTCTTCTGCGCCTTCTGGACATTGAAATCTACTGTCTCCTCTCCAAGTCGCAATGTCAATGTTCCATTGGCGCAGTCGATCATGGCTCCTGCTGTGGCTAAGAACGGACGCCCCAAAATGATGGGTGTCTTCTCATCCTCTGTCATGTTCATCACTACAAAGTCTACAGGGATGAAGTAATTGCCAACCTTGACTGTAACATCCTCCAACACCCCTACAGGGTATACAACTGATCGATCAGCAAGCTGAATGGTCATCCTCGTGGGCTTGATGTCTCCAAGGCTCATTTTCTAAGTAATGGAGAGTGGTAACAGGCTGACACTAGCCCCTAGATCGCACAGGGCTCCTTCAAGGTATTGTGTCTACTGTCCCCGATGTTGTAAGGTATTGTGAAGCTCCCTGGGTCTGTACGTTTCCTGGGCGGATGGTGTTGAATGAGGGCACTCCCCTGGGCTGTCATGGCTACAATCTCAATGTCATCAATAGTTCTTTTCTTCGTTAGAATATCCTTAAGGAATTTAGCATATGAAGGCATTTGTGTAACCACATCACTGAAGGGCACATTGACATATAACTTACTCAGCATTTCCTTGAACTTACGGAATTGCTTCTCCAGTTTGGATTTTTGGTACACTTCTGGGTATGGGAGCGGAGGTTGATAAGGTAGAACAGTCTGTTGTGGGATTTGAATTGATCTCCTCGCTTATTTTGTTCTGTTTCTCCAGGAAGAACTGTAGCATGGTCATCATGTCGGTGTTGTTGCCTTGCTATCCTCCTTAGTTCTGCCTCTGGTACTATGGCTATCCTCCCTGGTTTTGTCTCTGGTACTGGGCCTGTTGTGGAATTCTTTCTTCGGTCGGTCCCTCCTAAGAAAAGTTTGGATGATTTCTCCAGGATGGATTATAAGTGTTTCCATATGGGCCCGACTTCTGCTGGATGTTGTGAGCTTGCTCAGAATCGCATTCGGCAAAGAGTGGGCAACTGGATGTACCGTGAGGTCCTCTACAGCCTTCAAAGTCTGGGGCTGTGGCTGAGGCTGTCTTGACTTGAGCAGCCCCTAGTTGCTTCTTGAGGGCTTCTATCTCTGCCTCAAGCTTAGTTACTCTGTCTACACAAATTATTCCAGAGGATTTGACTCCTCTAACTTGGGTCTTTCTCTTGGACAACACCTCCAGAATGGCTACGCCATCATTATAGTCCTTGTCCAAGAATTCACCATTGGCCATCTTGTCCAAGGTGTTCTGATCTTCATCACATAGGCCACAATAGAATTGTTCTAGCTATACGGCCTCATCAATTCAGTGGTTTGGGCATCTTCTGAGTAATCCCTTGAAATGCTCCCTAGCATCACGAATTGATTCATCATAGCGTTGAGAGAAACCAATGAGCTGTTGCCTTAAACTTGCAGCCTTGCTTGAGGGATGGTACTCCTTCAAGAAAGCTTTGACTAGACTGTCCCAGTCAGTGAAATGGCCTGCTTCATGGTTGTTGAGCCATTCGAATGCCGCATCTCTGAGTGAGAATGGGAACACTCTCATGTATAGCTGCTCCTTGGTCATCCCTGCTATGTTCACTGTACTACACACTCGCAGGAAGTTTTGCAAGTGCGAGTTTGGATCTTCAGAGGGGAGGCCTCCAAAGGTGCGCCTCTCCAGCATGCTCAGCAAGTTGGTTCTGATCTCATATGGAGCATCTACTTCTGCAATGGCTATGTTGTTGTGGATGATGGTGGTTGGTGGTGGTAGGAGCTGGGATATGGGAATGTAGGGTTGAATGCACTGAGCCTGTTCAATGCCCTGTTGCGCTCCTTCGTTGGGTCTGTCCGCCATGTTTTGTTGCTTTTGCTTGTGAATCTGGCGGGTTGTCTTTTCGATCTCCTGGTGGAAGATTAGAGCTGGTTGCTTGCTCCTGGTTTGGGGCACGCACCACCTGAAAACTTCGAACTTTGGAAAAAGAAAAGGGGGTAAGTAATAAAAAGCCTTATAAATCAAATAAAAAGCAAAAGAATCAAGCGCCAGTCCCCGGCAACGGCGCCAAAAACTTGACGTGGAGTGAAGTGAGTCCTGCAAGCGCACAGGGTACTTGTAGTACACCATCAAGGTCGTATCCACAGGGACTGGGATGAGTTTGTTACTCCTTACCTTAGACGAATTAGGCTTGAGACAATAGAACAAAAATGGATTATGGGGTGAGTGCAAATCGAAATTAAATTAAGCAAGAGAATAAAAAGTAATAGTAATGTTGAAGCGGGTAGGGATCAGGATTGATGAAATCTTAGGTATCCAGGGATTCACATGTATTGCCTTTATGCTCTAAATTGCTCAACAGCATCTTCACAGACTGGGCCTGTGTGACGCCCTGTGTTTAATAAGATGTCTCGAAGGGGCTCCCAACCTAATGTACTACCAACGGCTTTCGATCTTATTGATAGTTCCCTAAGCTTCCATCTACCCTCTGTCACTAGAGTAGACGTCCACTTAGAGGTGAAGCTTGGTGTTGGTGCTAATTACCCAAAGGCTGACTATTGTTGGTCTGGCACGCTTGGCTTCTCCTTTCAGTCCTTCACCAAGCTGCCACTAGATTGAAAATATCAATAATCAATCAAGAATCAGACTAAAAGTGATGTCATTCTTTCTTGACTGTGTCGTAACAGGCTGAGACAGTGCTGAGTCCGTGACTGAGCCTATGGCTGAGCCTGTCGAGAACACAAGGTCAATTACACAGATTGGTTCTTGTCACAAATTGAGCCCAAGAACACACATGATGCCATCCAAGATGAATTTTGGGTTAATGCAATGCTAGAGGAACTGAATCAGTTCAACAGAGTGATGTGTGGGAGCTGGTACCTAGACCACCTGAACACCCCGTCATTGGAACAAAGTGGGTATTCAGAAACAAGCTTGACGAATCCGGTATTGTGGTAAGAAACAAAACCAGGTTAGTTGCACAAGGTTATAATCAAGAAGAAGGCATTGACTATGATGAGACTTTTACTCCTGTTGCTAAGTTAGAATCTATTTTCATGCCACTTGCCTTTGCATCATTTAGATCATTTAAACTATACTAAATGGATGTTAAGAGTGCATTTTTAAATGGTATTATTATGGAAAAAGTTTAGGTTGAACAACCACCAGGTTTTGAATGCCATGAACATCCAGATTATGTTTATAAACTTAAAAAGGCATTATATGGACTAAAACAAGCTCCTAGAGCATAGTATGATAGACTAAGTTCTTATCTTGTGTCTAAAGGTTTTAGGAGAGGTAAATTCGATTCCACCTTATTTGTCAAAACAAGCAAAGATGATGTGATCATTGTGCAAATATATGTTGATGATATACTATTTGGTGCTACTAATGATCTTTTTTGTAAGGACTTTGAGAAACTTATGCACAGTGAGTTTGAGATGAGTATGATGGGTGAACTCAATACTCCTTGGGATTTCAAGTCAAACAACTTGATGGTGGCATCTTCATAAATCAAGCAAAATACATTCCTGAGTTGCTTAAGAGATTTGGTGTGGAAGAAACCAAATCTAGTCGTACGCCTATGAGTACATCGACTAAACTTAACAAGGATGAGAATGGTAAGAATGTTGATATCAATATGTATCGAGGCATGATAGGTAGTCTTCTATATCTTACTGCTACCAGACCGGACATCATGTTTAGTGTATATCTATGTGCTCGATTTCAAACTTGTCCTAAAGAATCTCATCTTAGAGCCATAAATCGCATTTTTAAGTACTTGAAAGGTACACCATCACTTGGATTATGGTACCCCAAAGTCGATGCTTTTACTCTCACAAGCTATTCAGATGCAGACTTTGCAGGATGTACATTAGACAGGAAAAGCACAAGTGGGACTTGTCAATTACTTGGGCAATCCCTTGTGTCATGGTCAAGCAAGAAGCAGAATTCGGTTGCTACATCTACCACAGAAGTTGAATATGTGGCGGCTGGAGAGCATGTTGTGCTCAAGTTCTATGGATGAAGCAAACTCTATCTGATTATGGACTAACCTTTAAATGTGTGCCTATCTACTGTGATAGTTCCAGTGCAATTAATTTGACCAAAAATCCTATGCAACACTCTCGGACAAAGCATATTGAAGTTCGACATCATTTCATCTGAGATCATGTGTTGAATAAATATGTGGCCATTGAGTTTGTCAAGACTGAAAACCAACTTGCTAATATTTTCACAAAGCCACTCAAAGAGGAGCAATTCACAAAAATCAGACTCGAGCTTAGAATGTGCAATTTGCCTTAAAATTCTGTGAGTTAATCTGGGTTTTGCAAAAACCATATCTATGCTTATATGTTTCATGCATCATATTAGGTTATTGCATTCACATCACTTGCACATTAGCACTATGCATATAAGCAAATGAGGACACGTTCAAAAGGTGTTTGAATCATCAGAGGTACTGAAAAGAAAATGGGAAAGTTTTGGTTTCATATGACATCTTCTACAAAGCTGATGCGGAGGAACTATGGTTTTTGGAAAAACTATATCTATGGTTGTCAACGGTTATTATCCAGAGGTCAGAAGAGAAGGCAGAAGATAAGGCAGTTGGATTCTGAAAAAGGCAGTTGGATTCTGAAAAAGGCAGTTACCTTTTTATGCTTTCCATGTATGTCAGAAGGAACAAGGAGAAGTGGAAAAGTTAATGCAAAGTAAACCGTTGCCTATATCCCTTGAGCAACATTCTCTCTCCTACATTATCTCTTCTACAAACACACGACCGAGTTTTTCTCTTTCCAAAACTCTCTCAAACACTAAAACCCTAAAACTCTCTAAATCTTCAAATCACCAACATGAAGACCAACTCCAGTAAAAGTACTCTACTAAGAAAGCCCATTCATCCAAATCACTCAAATCTACCAAGCACACACCATCACCTAAATCCATGAAGGAGGTCTCCTCACAAACACCTACTACAACATCAAAAACGGTCTCTAAAGCAAAGCTTACATCAAAAGAGACAAGGCCGCACAAAGAGAAGACCCAAAACGATGATACAAGTCCTGACCTGACTTCGACGGAGAAACACGCTGTTGAAGGACTTAAGATGTTCAAGGAGAAGAAGCAAAAGGAAAAGAAATCATAGCCTCTTCAACAAAAGTAATATCCAAAATGAAGTCTCTAAGTAGCTTCTTTGACTCTTCTATGGCTTTACCCTTTGATGGCATTGAGGATAATGATGATCTGCCCACTGCTGAACCAACTATGACGGCTTTGCAAAAATGGGCAATGGATGTTTTGTATCATCCAGAGACTACTTCTATTATTGTTGCCTCGCTGGATCTAGATTATGCCATGCAATTCTTGAAGGAAGTTGAAAGTTCTGTTCTTGAATCAAAAGTCCTGTGGAATCAAAAATTCTGTCAGATGCACCTACTGAAATTGATGTAAAAACCCTAGTTCAAGCAATCCATAATGCATATGGGAAATTTGGATTGACTGAGACAAAACAATACTTTGATGTGCGTATGAAGAGTATTGTTTCTAAGGAAGATGTTGAGAAGTTGGTAGAATCAGAGAGTACCACTCTGGTTGATGTGGAAGCCAAAACTCCAAAATAGAATGAGGAAGGGTGTAAGGATATGGTTGCTGACAAAACCATATCTTCAGATGTAGTAGAAATTACTGAGAAGAGCGTGACTGTTCGAGACCTTGCCATTGCTGAAAACTCCAAAGATCTGGTTATGAAAACGAGGCACTGAAGGCAAATAATGATCTGGTTATGGAGAAACCAGATAATGAGAAGTGTGTCGAAAGGGATGTTGATGATGAGAAGGAACTGAAGGAGCAATCTGAAAAGTCTTTGATGACTTGCAAGATGAATAAGAAGAAGAGAACAGATGTGGTTTATGCAAAAACCAAACCACCAGCAATGAGGAAGCCAAGCGCTCACCTTCTTGATCGAGGAATTGTAAGGCAAACTGGAAGGAAGACGAAGCAAAACACTGGTGTATATGTGATTGATTCTGACTTAGAAAAAGAGATTGCTAATGCAGAAACTACAAAGAAAAGGAAGAGAGTCATGGGCAGTGATTCTGAGAAGAGTGCAAGAAACAAATCTGCAAACGATGATCTGGTTGCTGAAAAACCAGATCTTGAAGAAGAAGATATGGATGATTCTATTTCCAAATTCTACTCTGATGATGAGCCGGCAAAAGAGACTGATGATGTAAGTGGTGAACCTGAGGATCATGACAATGATGAAGAAAAGGAAGAAGATGTTACTAAAGAACAAGAGGATGAATAAGAAGAAGATGACGTAAAGGATGATGAGTCTGAGAAGGAACCCGAGAATGAGGAAGAAGAGGATGCAGAAAATGAAAAATAGGAAACTGAAGAGGAACAGGAAAAAGAAGAAGAAGAGGAAGAAAAAGTTCCTGAGTCCCCAATGAAGAAGGCCAAGAACGGTACAAAGGGGAAATCAGACGTATTGACAAAGAAGGAAGATGGGACAAAGCCATTCAAGAAGCTCACTAAGGACTATAATGTGGTCTAGAAGGACTTTGAAAATCTTGGAATCACTTCCATCTTGAAGTATTTCAAGTTTGACCATTTGACCACTTCGCAGATCAAACGGATGAAGAAATTATGGCTAAATTCTACAGAAACATGCTTGTTAAGAAGGACAAAAATGATGAGGTAAGTACCTTGTGAGCATTGTGAAAGGCAAAAAGATCAAAGTGACTGAGGATACAACCCGAGATGTGCTCAAACTCAAGAAAGGAATAGTTAAGCATTATAACAACAAGTCTGGTGTTAAGGTGAATATCAAAGGTACTACTTCTTACAGTCAGCAAACAAAATTGGTGTACGGCTCCAACCAAAAAGTGCTTACCAACAGACTACTCCACTTGCTAGAGCTGCATTCTATATGCTCACACATGTCATTTTGCCACGTCCTGGTCATTTCAATGAGATCTCCCATCATGACTTGTGGCTTACTACCTGCCTTTTGGAGAAAAGTCCAATTTGTTGGGAGTATCAAATTCTCCATCATATGGCTCTTTGCAAATTCAGAAGTCATGGACGGTTGATCACCATGATTGCAAAAAGGTTTGGTGTGAAGACATCTAAGAAAGCTAAGCTTCAACCGGTTGAACTCATTGACCACAAGACCCTGTCCAACATGAGTATCAAAATTGGTGTAAATGAGCAATATGAAGTGACCCGTGCTGGAGCTAGTGCTAAGGAAACAATGTTGGATGATCTGGGGACAAGGCTGAGTCTTTTGGAAACTGATATGGATGATGTACGAGGTGATATTGCTGATCTTAAGACGGAGATGTTAGCACAATTTCAGCTGGTTCTTTCTCGTCTCCCTTCACAAGTATTCTCTGATGATGACTGAAGCCTTTTCAAATCTGATGCTTCTTAGAATACATGCATTGCATCTTAGCTCATCTACTTGGTTTCAATATCTGTTTATTGGTTCTATTTTAGTTGTTTATGAATATTTCTCTATCTTTTGGGATATTCGGGTTGGATATTTGAATATTACTCTTTGAATGATTTTTATCTGCATGACCTTTGCTCTGTTCTTATGCTATATCTGCCCTTTCTATTGATGCCAAAAGGGGAAGAAAATTGTGTTGTTATGTTGATTCTCTATGCAGGAACATTGACATTGATTACGATTTCTGTGAGAAACCAAGTTGATATGGTTGTTGTTGAAACCATATATGTGTGTTATTGTGACACCCGGGGTCTATGAGGGCGGGAAGTGAACGCCAGTGCTGGGATGAGCATGGACAAGGAGCGGCTTCTAGCAGACTTCTAGATGGAGGGGCACATGAATGAACAGAATCCACACCGGAATAGGAGAGATCTTGAGACTGTGTAGGGATGGGGCTGCACAGTTGGGGCGATTTCCTAATTATACGGGTATGGGACTGTATAATTAAGAATAACTCAAATGAAGTGATTTCGAGATTGTATAGGTATGAGGACTGTATAATCGAGAATAGCTTAAACAGTTTGATGGGTACTAACTATATCAACAAGGTGCACCTCGGTGCTCATTCCAGAAAAAACTCCAAAGTTAAGCGTGCTTGACTTGGAGCAATTCTAGGATGGGTGACCTGAAACACCGTGTCCCAATTTAACAATAAAATACTTGAACAAAGGAAAATACCAAAAATACCCTTGAAACCCAGGACACGAAATCCAATATCAAAACTATCCATTAATCAAAATAAAACGAGATGTCATAAAGATCAAAATAATCCGGCTCAACGAGCCACAAAACAACCCGGCATCCTGCCGAAACATCATCATTACATAAACCCGGCAACCCGCCGATAATGTAACCCAAAATCAATAGACATCTCAATAAAAATCCAATGCAGCGGAAGAAAACAACGGAGTAAAAATAAGAGAAACAAATATAACATGTGAGCCGACTATATCGATCCAACCGGGAGACCAAGCACAGCTACCTACTGAGATAACCACGTCCGTACTCTGGAAGGAAGGAAAGTGACTGCACGCTATCTAAAGTCTGAAAAACAACGTGGTCGGGTGATTGCTTATGCCTCCAGACAGTTGAGAACTCATGAGCAGAACTATCCGACCCATGATTTAGAGTTAGCTGCTGTGATCTTTGCTTTGAAGATCTGGAGACACCATCTGTACGGTGAGAAGTGTCGGATTTTTACGGACCACAAGATTTTAAAGTACATCATGACCCAAAGGGAGCTTAATATGAGGCAGAGACGTTGGATTGAGCTTCTGAAGGATTATGATTATACTATCGAGTACCATCCAGGCAAGGCCAATGTTGTTGCAGATGCATTGAGCCGGAAGAGAGTGGTTACTGCAGATGAGGACTCTGTTTCTTATGCTTTGCCTTCCTTGGTGGAGCTGAGGTCGTTGGATGCACAGTTAGCGGTGGATTTTACTGGGGCGTTGTTAGCTAGTTTGAGCATTCGGCCGACCTTGCGGGATAAGATCATGGAGTTGCAGTATGGAGATCCTCATTTAGCAGAGTTGCGGGATAAGGCTCTCGGTGGAGAGAGTTNAGTTGCAGTATGGAGATCCTCATTTAGCAGAGTTGCGGGATAAGGCTCTCGGTGGAGAGAGTTCTAGTTTCTATGTCCGGGAGGATGGTGCTCTGATGACTGGTGACCGGTTGTGTGTTCCGGATGTTGATGACTTGAGGAGATGGATTATGGATGAAGCGCATAATGCGCCGTATGCTATGCATCCAGGTAGCACCAAAATGTACCAGAACTTGAAGAGTCATTATTGGTGGCCCGGGATGAAGAAGGGTGTTGCGGAATTTGTGGATCGTTGTATGACTTGTCAGCAGGTGAAAGCTGAGCATCAGGCTCCTGCCGGCAAGATGAGGTCTTTGACTATTCCGCAGTGGAAGTGGGAGCATATCACTATGGATTTTGTTATCGGGTTACCGAGGACCCGGGGTCGACATGATGCCATCTGGGTCATTGTTGACAGGTTGACCAAGTCAGCTCATTTCCTACCGGTTCAGCAGACGGATACAATGGATAAGCTGGCGAGGTTGTATATTTTGGGTATTGTCCGTCTACATGGAGTTCCATTATCCATTGTGTAGGATAGAGATCCGAGGTTTACTTCCCACTTCTGGAAGAGTTTGCAGACAGCTTTGGGTACTAAGCTGAATTTCAGTACTGCATTCCATCCGCAGACCGATGGGCAGTCAGAGAGGACCATACAGACACTGGAGGATATGCTTAGAGCCTGTGTGCTCAATTTTAGTGGTTCTTGGGATGAGACATTACCGTTGGTTGAGTTTGCTTATAACAATGGATATCACTCTAGTATCGGTATGGCGCCTTATGAGGCTTTGTATGGGCGGAAGTTCCGTAGTCCGATCTGTTGGGATGAGGAAGGTCTGAGACAGGTGATTGGTCCGGACCTAGTATAACAATGGATATCACTCTAGTATCGGTATGGCGCCTTATGAGGCTTTGTATGGGCGGAAGTTCCGTAGTCCAATCTGTTGGGATGAGGAAGGTCTGAGACAGGTGATTGGTCCGGACCTAGTATAACAATGGATATCACTCTAGTATCGGTATGGCGCCTTATGAGGCTTTGTATGGGCGGAAGTTCCGTAGTCCGATCTGTTGGGATGAGGAAGGTCTGAGACAGGTGATTGGTCCGGACCTAGTTCAGGAGACTGTTGATCAGATCGAGGTGGTTAAGCAGTGTATGAGAGCTGCTCAGGATCGGCAAAAGAGTTTTGCCGATAAGTATCGTCGGGAGATGGAGTACAATGTAGGTGACAGAGTCTTCCTCCGTGTTGCTCCCTGGAGAGGTGTTATTCGGTTTGGGAGGAAGGGCAAGTTGAGCCCTCGTTATATTGGTCCTTATGAGATCATGGAGCGGATTGGTCCGCTGGCCTACAGGTTGGCTTTACCGGAGGAGCTGTCGTGCATACATGATGTATTCCATGTTTCGATGCTGAGGCGTTATCGGTCTGATCCTAGTCATGTTGTATCCCCGACAGAGGTGGTGGTTTCTGAGGATTTGACTTATGTTGAGGAGCCGGTTGAGATTCTTGCTCGGGAGGAGCGACAGTTGAGGAATCGGGTTATTCCGATGGTTCGGGTTAGGTGGAGCCGTCATTCTCCGAATGAGGCTACTTAGGAGGTTGAGTCCCATATGCGGGAGCAGTTTCCCCATCTATTTTGATGTTCTTATCTTGCAATTTCGAGAACGAAATTTTCTTAAGTGGGGCAGAACTGTAACGCCCCGAATTTTTATAATTTGATTTTTCGGAATTTTCAAAATTTTTTATTCCAATTTTACCCTTGAGGTATTTTCGAGTTTTAGTCGAGGAAATAAATTATTATGCCTTGGAAATATCAATTTTAAGTTGGTATTGTTCATGGTTCGGGTCCCGTGGAAAACGGATTCGAAATCGGGGTGAAACGCGGAGTTTAATATGGGTTCTATCGAAACTACGTCGTTTTGAAAAAAATAAAAAAAAAGAAACAGTGTTGACTAGGGCGGGTTGACCGCGCCTCAGTCCAAAACGACGTCGTTTTGAACTGGGGCAGGCTCAACCCTAAAAACCCTTCCCCTTTTCTCTTTTCTCTTCCTTTCTCCTATTTCTCTTATTTCTTCTTTCTCACCCGACGGCCGCCGCCCCCATCTCCCCTTCTTCTTCCTTCTCTCTTCTTCCCTCTCTCTCTTCCTCTTCTCTTCCTCCTCACTTCATTCTTCTTCTTTTCTTTTTCCGGCCGACAACCTTCTCTCTCCTTCTCTCCCTCTCGCCCGCATCTCCCTTCCTTTCAAATCGCCGCCGCCCTGTTCTCTTCGCGGCACCGAGGACGGGACCACGACGAGCCGCCATACGTCGCTGCCGTCGCCACGTTTTCCTTTCCCCGTGCCATCGCCACCACAAGTTGCAGGGGGGACGGAGACGAGGTACGGGTTTGGTGCAGGGCCGTCGAGGGGGTCACCTGCGTAGGTCTTTCCCCCGCCGTTTCTGGTAAGTGTCGCCGCCCTGCTGATGTTCTTTGTCCCGTTTTGGTTTGGGTTCGGGTCTGACTTTGTGGTGTTTGCGGATTTGTGTTTTTGGTGGCCGGTATTGGTGGGTTCGGCGTTGGCGTGCAGCAGGTGTGTGTTCCGGCAGGGGGTGCTCAGGTGAGTGTGGGTTGGTTCCGGCAGGTTGGTTGTGTGACGGACAGAGAAAGGCTCGGGTGTGTTGGTGTTTCTCCGGGCAGTGGACGGTTCCGGCTGATTTGTGTGGTTTCCGGGTAAGGAATTCCTTTCCAATTCTTTGTTGTTGATGTGAAGTTCAGTTGGTATTTTGTCGTTGGATTGAATGTTGTGGTTGTTGGGTTCGTATCTGGCAGATTTGGGTGTTTTCCAGCGAGTGGCGCAACGGAAGCGTGGTGGGCCCATAAGAAGAACTCATGAGAAGCGTGGTCGGTATTCAGGCACGGGTAATACCTCGGGAGCTGGAGGATCGGTTTTGGGAAAAGCTCCACAGGACAATCGTCGTTGAGGTGACTTTATATGTCTTTTTATGTTTGTTTGCATGAGCTCGTTGGATTGGTTTGTTTGAGTTGCATGCTTGTTTGCTAACATGCTGTGATTCGTATTGTGTGCCTAAGTGTACTGTTTTGCTTAAGAGCTGGATATTTGGATTGTTATGGTATATGACATGTGATGTGATTTTGGGTGCTTGTGTGATGTGTTGTGGGTCGGAGACCCGGTTATCTGATTGAGATGTTTTTATCACACTACCCTGTTAGATCACAACTAATGGCACACATAAACTCATAATCTGTGAATAAAGATAATGGACAGTAGAAGTTAGGCTACTGTGTGCTGATGACCGGTTGTTTCGAGCGGGAAGTGATACCCCTTGGGTTTGCATGCGGGTTAGCATGTGGTATGCGGATTTGCATATGGGTCTGTGATGACCGGTTTCTACCTCCCTCCTTCTACCTCCCCCTTTCTACCTCCCTCTTTCTCTCTGTCTCTCTCTCTCTCTCTCTATGGATTGGTTGGGGCTTCGTGCCTGGTTATATTTGGGCGTATGCCTGGTTGTCTCATGAGACGGGACCGAGCTCGACGCACACAGTAGGGGGGCCTGAATAATAAAACATAATATGAAAACTTAACACACAACAAAAAGAGAATAATGAACTGTTTGCTTGATTGTGTTGGCATGTTAGTACTGGTTGTTGTATGTTTGCATGCTTGTCTTGTTACTCTTCTTTCCTTTCGGACTTGATCTGCACACTCTCATAATTAGATATATATTGCTCACTAAGTAGGCGACTCACATAATCAACAGACTAGCAAGTGAATCATCATACTCGAGATCACCTCAGAAGTCAACCCTCAATGTAAACCTATTTTCGAAATCCTCATCCGCACATGAACTATAACCTCAATAAAGATTCATGATCAAAACCTTATTATCACAATCACCCTTAATATCTCAAATCTCAACAAAGTTAAGTACCTCAAATATCATCAAAAGGTATTTCCCCAGATATACCATTAGATCAATCCTCAAATTAGTTCAAGAAATTATCTCGAACTCCCAACAAGATTTAGCCACAAAATATTTCCACAAGTAACTACAAATCCTCACGTTTATATAATCAAACCACAAATAACTTGATCACCAAGATCACAAGAATCAAATCCACAAGTATCACATAAGATCATCTCCTAACAGACTTAACACCCGAGCTCAGATCGATGGTTCTTGCTTGTATTGGCCAGTTCCACACAGACAGAAGATACAAGCAAAGAGTCAAGAGTCTACACCGACTCTAACAAAACAGTGGATATACCACAAAATAAACTTTGCTTACAGCCAAGCTGTAAAGATAAACATATCATTTCAACAACAATACCGGGTCACTCCGACCCTCAGCAGGTGCGTGTCCTCCACCGTATCCATAGTACGACTCACTATATGAATGCATTTGACAAACGCAACAACCGACTCAAACAGGAGCAGACTTATGCACATAAGTGAAAAACATGTATCCAAACATCCCCAAGGATCTACAGCCTGCTCCGCTACCAACTGAAACACCCATGTCCCAATTTAACAATAAAATACTTGAACAAAGGAAAATACCAAAAATATCCTTGAAACCCAGGACGCGAAATCCAATATCAAAAATATCCATTAATCAAAATAAAACGAGATGTCATAAAGATCAAAATAATCCAGCTCAACGAGCCACAAAACAACCCGGCATCCTGCCGAAACATCATCATTACATAAACCCGGCAACCCGCCGATAATGTAACCCAAAATCAATAGACATCTCAATAAAAATCCAATGCAGCGGAAGAAAACAACGGAGTAAAAATAAGAGAAACAAATATAACATGCGAGCCGACTATATGGATCCAACCGGGAGATCAAGCACAGCTACCTGCTGAGATAACCACGTCCGTACTCTGGAAGGAAGGAAAGTGACTGCACGCTATCTAAAGTCTGAAAAACAACGTTGGCGATTATGTGAGTCGCCTACTCAGTGAGCAATATATATCTAATTATGAGAGTGTGCAGATCAAGTCCGAAAGGAAAGAAGAGTAACAAGACAAGCATGCAAACATACAACAACCAGTACTAACATGCCAACACAATCAAGCAAATAGTTCATTATTCTCCTTTTGTTGTGTGTTAAGTTTTCTTATTATGTTTTATTATTCAGGGCCCCCTACTGTGTGCGTCGAGCTCGGTCCCGTCTCATGAGACAACCAGGCATACGCCCAAATATAACCAGGCACGAAGCCCCAACCAATCCATAGAGAGAGAGAGAGAGAGACAGAGAGAAAGAGGGAGGTAGAAAGGGGGAGGTAGAAGGAGGGAGGTAGAAACCGGTCATCACAGACCCATATGCAAATCCGCATACCACATGCTAACCCGCATGCAAACCCGAGGGGTATCACTTCCCGCTCGAAACAACCGGTCATCAGCACACAGTAGCCTAACTTCTACTGTCCATTATCTTTATTCACAGATTATGAGTTTATATGTGCCATTAGTTGTGATCTAATAGGGTAGTGTGATAAAAACATCTCAATCAGATAACCGGGTCTCCGACCCACAACACATCACACAAGCACCCAAAATCACATCACATGTCATATACCATAACAATCCGAATATCCAGCTCTTAAGCAAAACAGTACACTTAGGCACACAATACGGATCACAGCATGTTAGCAAACAAGCATGCAACTCAAACAAACCAATCCAACGAGCTCATGCAAACAAACATAAAAAGACATATAAAGTCACCTCAACGACGATTGTCCTGTGGAGCTTTTCCCAAAACCGATCCTCCAGCTCCCGAGGTATTACCCGTGCCTGAATACCGACCACGCTTCTCATGAGTTCTTCTTATGGGCCCACCACGCTTCCGCTGCGCCACTCGCTGGAAAACACCCAAATCTGCCAGATACGAACCCAACAACCACAACATTCAATCCAACGACAAAATACCAACTGAACTTCACATCAACAACAAAGAATTGGAAAGGAATTCCTTACCCGGAAACCACACAAATCAGCTGGAACCGTCCACTGCTCGGAGAAACACCAACACACCCGAGCCTTTCACTGTCCGTCACACAACCAACCTGCCGGAACCAACCCACACGCACCTGAGCACCCCCCCTGCCGGAACACACACCTGCTGCACGCCAACGCCGAACCCACCAATACCAGCCACCAAAAACACAAATCCGCAAACACCACCAAGTCAGACCCGAACCCAAACCAAAACGGGACAAAGAACATCAGCAGGGCGGCGGCACTTACCAGAAACGGCGGGGGAAAGACCCACGCAGGTGACCCCCTCGACGGCCCTGCACCAAACCCGTACCTCGTCTCCGTCCCCCCTGCAACTTGTGGTGGCGACGACGCGGGGAAAGAAAAACGTGGCGACGACAGCGACGTATGGCGGCTCGTCGTGGTCCCGTCCTCGGTGCCGCGTAGAGAACAGGGCGGCGACGATTTGAAAGGAAGGGAGATGCGGGCGAGAGGGAGAGAAGGAGGGAGAAGGTTGTCTGCCGGAAAAAGAAAAGAAGAAGAATGAAGTGAGGAGGAAGAGAAGAGGAAGAGAGAGAGGGAAGAAGAGAGAAGGAAGAAGAAGGGGAGATGGGGGCGGCGGCCGTCGGGTGAGAAAGAAGAAATAAGAGAAATAGGAGAAAGGAAGAGAAAAGAGAAAAGGGGAAGGGTTTTTAGGGTTGAGCCGGCCCCAGTTCAAAACGACGTCGTTTTGGACTGAGGCGCGGTCAACCCGCCCTAGTCAACACTGTTTCTTTTTTTTTTATTTTTTTTTCAAAACGACGTAGTTTCGATAGAACCCATATTAAACTCCGCGTTTCACCCCGATTTCGAATCCGTTTCCCACGGGACCCGAACCATGAACAATACCAACTTAAAATTGATATTTCCAAGGCATAATAATTTATTTCCTCGACTAAAACTCGAAAATACCTCAAGGGTAAAATTGGAATAAAAATTTCGAAAATTCCGAAAAATCAAATTATAAAAATTCGGGGCGTTACATGACCTCCTGGGAAATTTTCCCCGGAAACATACGAGTGAGGACAAAGCTTGTCGGAAAAGTCTCGTGTTGGTCTGTAGTGACAGTCGACAAGCCGGGACGTTATAGTTGGTGGCGGAGCTCCAGGACTCCTCTAGTACGGTGCAGGGTTCGGGGACGAACCTAGCGGAAGCTGGTGGGCCTGTGACACCTCGGGTCTATGAGGGCGGGAAGTGAACGCCGGTGCTGGGATGAGCATGGACAAGGAGCGGCTTCTGGCAGGCTTTTATACGGAAGGGCACATGAATGAACCGAATCCACACCGGAATAGGAGAGATCTTGAGACTGTGTAGGGATGGGGCTGCACAGTTGGGGCGATTTCGTAATTATACGGGTATGGGACTGTATAATTAAGAATAGCTCAAACGAAATGATTTCAAGATTGTACAGGTATGGGACTGTATAATCGAGAATAGCTTAAATAGTTTGATGGGTACTAACTATATCAACAAGGTGCACCTATCTTTTCGGTGCTCATTCCAGAAAAAACTCCAAAGTTAAGCGTGCTTGACTTGGAGCAATTCTAGGATGGGTGACCTCCTCGGAAGTTTTCTCCGGAAACATGCGAGTGAGGACAAAGCATGTTGGAAAGGTCTCGTGTTGGTCTGTAGTGATAGTCGACAAGCCGGGACGTTACAGTTATGCAGGCACTGAAAAGCATTAGTTGATGCTATTGATGAGATATGGTTGTTGTTAAAACCATATATGTTTTTATGCAGGAAGTGTGGAAACCTGGGAAATCTATTTTTTTCAAAACCACACTTATGCTTATAATTTGGTTTTTGCCAAAAACCAAAATGTTATGATAATGAATGTTGCGCGACTTCGTATCTTTTGTTATACATTCAACTAATCTTTTGTGCAGAAAGACAAATATAAAGGGGGAGTTCTATGGTTGGCTGTCGAATGCCAATAAATAAAATTCACAAGGAATGACTCATGTATTTTTCAAACTTATCCTTGTTGAATTACAAAATTATTTTTAAAAGGGGAAGCAACAAAACAGGGGGAGGTTCGTGAAATTTATGTGAATATCTTTTGAAACCTTGTTATATAAAAAATCAACACAAATTTGTCATCATAAAAAAAAGGAGATTGTTGACCAAAAATTAGGATTAATCATCATCTAATGCTAAACTGTGATTAACCATGATGATTATCTGGTTTTGATGACTAACAAATTACATGTGTATTGCTAGCTTTGCTTGTGTTGATTTTTACTTGCAGAAAAAATATGGTCTCTGCCGATACCATATTTTAGACACACGACATATGGTTTTTATCAATACCATATCTTGGATACACGACATATGGTTTTTACCTATACCATATCTGAAGTTGTCAACATCAACTCTTTGTGCAAGCTGCGTGTGGTCTTGCAAGCAATTAAATCCCACTTCCAGCCGTTTGAATTGGAGAACAAGTAAGAGGGAAGACTTTATGGAAGAGCAGAAAATGTTCCCACCTAACTCCCACTCAACTCCAGAAGGTGGTCCAAACTTTCCTGATTTGGTAATTCGTAGCTACCAAGGGGTTGACATGCATAACGGCACCAAACTGATGCTTTAATGAACTGAAGTCAACTAGAGTACAAGGAGCCGTTGCAGGAGCGTATCCCCCACACTCAGATCCTATAAAGAGGGAAGTTTACACCTCTAGAAGATCATCCCAGCTAGTGCGCATATTCTGAGTGTATACTTGAGCTTAAAAGATTTGGTATTTGATCTGGTTTTTTTGCTTACAATGCGTAACTGTTTCAAGGGGCAATTTGTAAGAAAGGCTTAGTATAGTTTTACTGGGTACTCATGTCTAGGATTAGATTTGAGGGTAGGTTCAAGCTTAGCCTGTGAAAAGCTTGTGTAGGTTAGAGCTTAGCCTGTGAAAAGCTTGTAAAGCTTCGAGGTTAGTCTAGAAAAGCTTGTGTTTGTAACGGTTAAGGTTGATCCCGCAAAAACCTAAGTATAGTGAGTGTTTTCAAATCCTAAAGGAAGGAACCTTTAGGTAGTGGAGTACCTGGTGAGGGGAAACCACTCTAAATCACTGTGTTCACTCTCTTCTACTTCCTTTCTACTCGCTTTCTTGCTCCATATACTCGCTAAGTACTTAATAGATTTGGTATCTCAAAAACTAAATCTGTCCGCAGAGATTTGGTATTGCAGAAACCAAATCTTTCTGTCCGAAAAAATTTTTAAGGCCTAATTTACCCCCCTCTAGGCACTTTGGGCCTACATAGGCTAGTGCCAGCTTCTGACTGGGTATAATAACTTTCAAAGAATCGAATATATGTGTAGTACAATCCAAAGGATAATACAGATAATTTTTCCACAACTTGTTTATTACTTGTGGCAGTAATTTTTGTAACATACAGATATTCAGCATCTCTTTCATTTATTGTCTCAATATGATATCCATTTAAATGGATATCCTTAAAACTTAGCAAATTTCTTTGAGATTTTGAAAAGAATAAAGCATTTTCAATAATTATCTTTATTCCCTTTGGTAGTAAAATTTGAGCTCTTCTGGAGCCTTATATTTGTACTACTAGAGATTGTACTAACATATGTCTTTTCAAATTTCAAAGAAAAGAAATATATCCATTTATTTAATACGGAATGAGTAGTTGCAGTGTCTGCTAGATAAATATAACAGTCATTGTTCTTGGAACCATAAACTTGAATGTCCATATCTTCATGAAAAAATAAAACATGTATAGAAAAATAATAGTAATATTAAAAACACTACAATACATTAAAATAAGTGCACATAAATAAAGCAAGATCATTATTAATAATACTAATCTGAAAAAATATTCAAAAATATATTAAAATAAGTGCACATAAATGAAGCAAGATCATTAATAATATAGAGGAATCAACATATTACAACAGGAATATTAATAGTAAAACAAAGAAATTGATAGCATATGTATTCTAGTTTCATTTTGTTACTTGTTTCTTCTTGATAAGTAAGATAATCATCAACACCCAGATATCAATTAGTCTAGAAAGTAGCATCCTGGTCATCATCTTGAACAAAATTGGTTTCAACAACCTTATTTTTACCTTTTACAGATGCTTGATATTTCTCTACCAAGTGCTTTATTGTACAGCATATCTGTGACCAATAACTTGTTATGCCACCACGATAGCAAGCAGATTCGGATTTTTTCTTATCATAATTTTTTCTTTCAATCACGTGATTCAAACGTTTTCCCTTAGCCTTGCCATTATTATAGCCATTACGGTCACTGACCTTAAAACGGTTTCTTTCATGTCCATGCCCACGTCCGTGGCCACTCTCTTGTCCACGGCCACGACTGAAATTATCATGCAATGTCACATTTACTTCAGGGAATAGAGCAGAAGCAGTAGGGCGAGACTCATGATTTTTCATAAAGAGTTCATTATTTTGCTCAGTCACAAGGAAGCATGAAACCAATTCTGAATATTTAATGAAACCCTTCTCGCGATGTTGTTGTTTCAAAAACATGTTGGATGCACAAAATGTGAGAATGTCTTTTCAATCATTTCTGCATCAATGACTTTTTCTCCACATAATTTCAATTGAGAAGTAATTCAAAACATTGCAGAATTATAACCATGAATAGATTTAAAAATTTTACACTCTCAAATACATCCAATCATATCAGGCTTTTGAAAGAATGACTGTTTTCAAATGGTTAAACCGTTCTTTCAAATTTTTCCAAAAATCTATAAAATCTTTGACAATAAGATATTCAAACTTCAGGTTGTCATGAAGATGATGGTGAAGAAAGATTATGACTTTTGCCTTATCTTGACTATATACAGCTTTTACCTTATCTTAACTAGGCCCTTTATCTTGAATAAGTACAGCTTTCGCCTTATCTTAAGTACCCATGACAGATAAATTCTTCCGGCTTCAAATTCAAGTTTGTAAGAATGCCATCATAATAGCAATGAAATAACAAAAAGCTATAAAACAAATATAAAGAGAAGTAAAATAATAATAGAAACTATATAGTATATACCCACTTACTAGATAAATATTTCAGCAATATTAATAATATAAAATATAATATATATATATATATATATATATATATATATATATATATGTTTTCTCTCTCTCATATATATATATAACTTGTAAGTACTATATATGTATATATAGAAATGATAAAAGTAGTAATAAGAAAAATTTTAGAAATAATTACCTTAGACTAAAGAAAGCTATGCACCGAATACAATATCTGCTTACAACGATACCATAAACGTACACTTTGTACGTAGTAGTAGTGTAGAAGCTAATATCGCTAGTTGTATATTTTGCAATAAGCTTTGAACTATTGAGAAGAAGAAAAATTGGATATACAAGAGTGTACTTTACAATTCTCTTTCCCATTTGATGCACTGTTGGCCGACTTTTCAGATGCCTCTCATCCTCGTGTCAAGCTCTCAAACTAAAGCACAAACTATCCTTTTCCCCAACCTCCCTCAGCGACCACGCAAATAGGAGAAACAAAAAAAAAAAGAATGGGGAAAGAATAATGGCAAAAATATGAAGAAAAAGAAAGAATTATAGCAAATATCAAAATTTTTCCCTAACTTAACCATAAATGTACACTTTGTACAGAGTAGTAGTGTAGCAGCTGGGTCAGCCATTAAGCTTCGCCAAGAACTGGCTTAGGTTGTACTCCTCAGTATACTGAGATTGATCCCAAAGTTCCTCCAGTCCACCAAGAATTGCTTTCAAACCTTTCTTCGTGCCCATTAGCTTAGGGTCTACATCCAAGTTGCCCTCTGAGGGCATCGTTGTCATAGCTCCCTGGAAATCAAACCCATATATAACTTCAGCAAAGAAAGAAAAAGCAGGAGGAAGACAAGCTATACGTCAATGACAGTTTTGACATTAAGATGGGCATTACATTAAGGAACCCAAACATGCCACTAAGAAAACGAAAAGTCTAGTAGATTATGGTGACCACATATGACCCAATGTTTATCAAAAACCGAAAACGAGACACAACAGTGCAATCGAAAATCACATTTCCAGACAGCTTCAAAGCTAAACTTGACAGTACCTTATTGCTGGTTTCAGCTGACCCAAACAAATCAAGCAACTGATCTGTATTCATTGTTTTTAGACTGGCGTTCTCTGCATTAATTACAGCATTGGCCACTGACAGTTTGAACCTTTGGAGACTCATAATTTTCTCTTCCAGTGTGCCACGCATTATCAGTCGATGAACATGTACAACCTTCTTTTGCCCTAATCTATGTGCCCTGTCCATTGCCTGCAAAAAAAATTAATTGCAAGACATTATTAACTGCAACGTTCATTTCAAACAAAACGAGTTTATGGATGTAACAGCTACTGAAACTAAATGTCCTTTGGAAGAGAGAAATTGCATCCAAGCTTCTTGACGATGAAAAAAGCTCAAACAGAGTTGGACTCATATATTTTTGAATTATGAGATGCACAATATTACCATACTTGAGCCAACAGCACCCATTCTAAAACCCATGATATGTATGAGAGTTGATTCAAATGGCAGTACGCAATCCTAGCAGTAAGCTTCCGTGGGAAATTGAGTGAGCAATTGCAAGACTTTATTACAGCCAGGAGGAACAATAAAGCAATGTGCAACACAGAATTTGCAAGACAACCATGCAAGCTGTCATACCTGCAAGTTCTATCTTAGACAAACTATTGATTGCTGAGCTAAATGGAAAAGAAATGTGCAAGCAACAGTGAAAAATTAATACCTGAAGATCTCGCATTGGATTCCAGTCATGCTCCATGAAAATCAGGGTGTCAGCAGATGTCAGATTCAAACCAAGCCCCCCAACTGCCAAGAAAACCACCGGTTTCAGTATATCATATTATGTATACATCTGACTGTAGGGCTGAGAAAAACCTCACCATGAGTCGTAAGCAACAGCGCATCAATAGTAGGATCTGAGTTGAACGCTTTCACTATATCAAATCGTTTCTCTGGTTCCACAGATCCATCTAGCCGTAAGTATGTAACACTGCTTTGGAAAACCAAGCAACAATATGAGAATAGTGGCATTTTGATGCTCTATGAAGAAGATGATTTTTGTAGTTAGTATCAAAATCCAAACGGAGAGCTGTGCAAAATGCTTGCCCATCTAGTTGCTAATAGCCCAAACTTTTTTAATGGTGCAAATAAAATCCAGAGGCCACAATTCCAACAGGGCTCAGAATTATTCTTAAAGATCGTTTGCCATCAAGGGATTGCTGGCACTGGGAACAGATCAAGGGTGAGGCAGAAGGTGAAGTTATACCATAATGGATATGTTAGGACAGATGAATGCTCTCAGATAACGTTAACAAAAGAATGGCAAGGGATGAACATCATAAAGACCCTAGCACGCCCCTAATTTGAACATAAAGGCCAACCAATAATATTAACTGGTCATAGTTCTTACAAAATTAATGATCAATAAAACATGGAAGCAAGCAGAAAAGATATGGATGCCTAGACATCCTGACAGATATCTCAAGAGGATCAGCACATGCCCAGAGGTGACAGGAAAAGCCCCTGATTATGGATTGACCAATGCAACTGGTATTATGTAAATTGAACTGAATTGGAAAGGCCACCTTTTGCAAACAAACATGCAAACTCAAAGCTAAGAAGAAGAGAAATGAGAAAAGAAAGAAAAGGGAATCAAAGGCAATTTAAGTCAAGTAAAAGATAGCACCAATCAAGGATAAGATGCAAAATAGGTACCCAAAGAAAAGAAAAAGAATAACAATCGTGGCAGCAAGGTTGAGTGATAAGAGTTCACAAAACAAGCTATATAAATACTCAAAAAGTAGGAAGTGCAAGTCACCTCTTCATATGGGACTGAAACAAGTCCTTTTCAATGATGTCAAGAAGAGCCTGTAAGAGACATAATTGTTCAGAGAATGATTATAAATGTTAGAAAAATGTAAAAGAGGAAACCAACAAGACGCAAGTTGACAAATGGTGTCCCATACTTTGTGTTGAGCAAATATCAGAACTCTGTGCTGCCCAATAGCCACAGAATTCTCAGAACTTGAAGCATCCACACCGATTCCACATTCCTCCAGAATCTCCTGGAGAGCTACTAATTTTGGAGAGTGGTACGGCTTATGGAGTTCCGAGACTATGTCAGAGCTTGCTGGTAACAGTTCACATAGTTGGGAGGCAAGTGATTCAGGCATCTTTTCACCAACAACAAGCAATGGATGACTACAAAGTTTTAGCAAGTATTGCAAAGCCTGCAAAGTAAGCAAAACAATAAATAAGAGAAAAATATTTTAAAAAATATACATTTTAGTTTTACGACAACACAACGGAAATCAATAGCATAACGATACCTGGAAAACGTGTGTAGATGCCCTTGGCGAAGCAGTATTTCTTTCTGAATCAGCTGCCTCGTCAAGCTTTACAATACTTGATATCTCTTGTCTAACATGGGAACCAGAAAACTGTTCATAAAGTTTTAACTGTACAGGACTCAGGTCACAATATCTGTCTTGAATTATTTTCTCTGGCAAATCCTTCAAAACTTCATCTTTCGTTCGCCGTAGAAGAAAAGGCATGACCTAATCAGAGATGGTAATCAGCAACAAATGGAACTACAATAGCATGAAGAACTAGCTTCCAAAACACAATAAAAGCTATGGAAAAGACACAAGAGCAATGGAAACATTCACCTGCTTGTGCAGCGCTTCCATGGCAAGTACCCCAGCTTCAGCATCTTTAGCCGAGCATTTAGCATCACGAGCAGCCAACAAAGGTTTCCCATAAGTTGCTTGGAACTGTCAAGGCCAAAACGAGAGAATAAGAACAGTAAAATGCTAGAATTAGTCTTATACTAACATATGTAAGCATTGAAAGTGATGTGGTAATTTAAATTTCCAGGTAATGAAGGGCGGTTATGAAGATGAGACAATCCTAGTATCCCTCACATTTTTTAACTACAACTGTAAAGGCCAGAATCTGACTACTATTTCATGATAACAAATAACTACTTTTTAAAACAAGATGGCAGAAGAGAAGAAAAAAGGTTACTCCACTTGGTTCCATGTGAAGACATCGAATACTTACTTGTCTCTCTGTTCCAAGAAAGCCTGGCATCAGAAAGTCGAAGAGGGACCATAAATCCATGATATTGTTCTGTCATTGGAAATACAGCAATTGTCAGCAGTCCAGAGTGATAAGTTTACAGCAATTCTATACTCATCTCTAACCTGGATTGGTGTTCCACTGAGTATTAACCGATGCTGAGCTTTCAACTGTTTAACTGCAGCTGTAATTTTAGACTTTGCATTCTTAATTATATGCCCTTCATCTAAAATACAATAGTTCCAAAGGAGTTGTCCAAGGAAGTCACTGTCTTTCCGAACCACATCATATGACGTTATGATAACATTATATTTTTGGAAATGTTCACGCAGAAACACACGCTCTTGGGCAGAACCAGTATATTGTAGGGTACTAATTAAAGAAGCATCAATATACTTCTCAATCTCAAAAGCCCAGTGTCCAACAAGTGTTGATGGGCAAACAATAATAGATGGTTGAACATCCTCTCCATTATTCGAAGCGCGATGCTCTGCTATGTCGGAAGCCACAATAGCTGATGCTTGCAAAGTCTTACCAAGACCCATATCATCACATAGAATTCCGTGAAGCTTGAAACGTTTTAAGAAAGCCAACCAGTTTATACCTTCTTGTTGATACCTAAAAGCACAGAACATATGATACGAATCGAATGAATTTTCAGTTTTAAGGCAGGCATCCCATTATTTGGCCTAAATACAAAGATGAATAAAAAAGAAATTGTAGTACCACAATGGAAGAGCTGGGTACATATTGCAGCAATCCAAACCCAGAGTTATAAGGTCATGCAAAGCAAGACAATATCTTAGCAACAATAGTTTGCAACAGATTATCAGGTCCTAAATTAACCAATGTTGATAGTTCATAAAGTGCTTTTCACTTTTGGCTTTGCCTCAACAGAAAAAACATAGCCCAATTCCAGCATTCAATGTATATAGATTGATGAAATTGCATTGCAAGCTTGGGAAGCATAAGTAACTGCTGTTAAAAACAAAAGATTATGAAGTGCTGTTCTGTCAGGCTGGAAACTATTCTGAAACATTGGAAACCATAGGTCAAAGCATGCTTTTTCACTTCCTGACAGCTTGAAAATATTAGTTTGAGAAATTTTTGAAAATTGGGGGCTAAAATAATTAAAAAGTAGGAATTCTTCCTTCTTAGGCATAATATCCAAGAAAAGATGCATCAGAATTCAATTTCATGGCCTAAAATCCTATAAATTCTCTTTGATTGGAATTTTGTACCCTGGTTGACAGACCTAAAAGCGGGCATCAAAGTAGATCCATAACGTCCAAGCAACTAGGTAAACAACTATTGAACACCATGACAAAGTAATCAAAGGCCAAGGTTCTTGACAAAAGATGCGTTATGGTTCAGCAGCGTAAATTAAAATTACCAGAGAAAATTTACTAGAAACACTGTACAAAACTAACCCCAGTAATAAGCCAAAACCAGCCACTTAATGCAGTATTCAAAACAAACAATGGAACTCCTTTACAATAAAAAGTGAATAAATGTGTTCGGTCTATCACTTAAATCCCTGCTCTATTTCTCGTGTGCTGCATCAGCTTCAGGATAGACCAACATCTAAATAGATACAGTTATCAGGAGGCAAGATTATGAACCTAACTCGTGCAAGGGTACAAGTAGAAAGTAGAACACAGCCAAATAGTTTATAGAAAAAAACAGCTGAATCAAGAACCAAATGTTTTGCACATTAAATATCCAAAAGAATTATCAAGCTCAGTTCCACATTGTATGAAAGACTTAAAATTAAACAAATTGCAGTTGGGAACAATTATAGAATACTAATACAGCAGAAAGGTATTAAGCTCCAGAAAGCAAAAGGATTGTACCCAATGTCCCCAACTGCAACATAATTTAGCTCAAGCAGAAACGCACCAAGATTAATACAGTTGAAATTTAGACAAAAAATATTAAGAGACTCAAACTACAGCGGTTGGGATTTGTAATTTTTTTTTTCTTTGAGAATCTAGGATTTGTAAAATTTACTATGTGCAATAGCATAAAAATAAAATTGCCAAGCCAGAATTTTAATGTACAGTAATACTAACCTCCTCAATGTGACCTTTAATTCAGTACAAAGTTTGTAGTCATCAATGTGAGTATTGTCGAGCAGTTGCTCCAAAAATTGTGCATCCTCTGCATCTTTTGTCAAACCTTCATTCAGTCCAGTAGGAGCAGGTAGGCCTCGAGCTAATGGAAGGAGAGGTACAAGAGCGGCAAAACTACGTGTCACACTTTGTCTAACAGAATGATCACAATCACTCATACACCGCAAGAGAGGAACAACTAATAAGGGAGCATATGGGACCAGCTCCACGCCCAATCCCTGAACGAGTGAGCTAATGAGCATGCCAGAACCTTGTCTAGCATAGACAGAAGCCACATCACCTAGCATTGGAATCGCATTCTCAATTACAGCTGCCATGACACTTACTGTCATTGACTTGGCCATTGAGGTGATGCATCTTGAAGCAGCTAATCTAACTGCAACATGGGGGTGCCGAACACAATTGAAAATGCATGGGAGAAGTGTCATTAATCTTGGTTTAAGTGCCTCATCAACCAAAGGCGATATAGAACGCACAACCTGTAACATAAAACTTTTGAGGATCGTCACAATATAAAAAAAGCCAGAAATTAGGATTAGAAACAAAGTGAAGCATTTGATGAGGAAATTGCAAAGAAAGGAAAATGTGAAGAAAACTATAAAACAAAAACAAATAAAAACAGCAATGCCCGACAGTATTACAGAATGAATGTGCTGCCAGAAACACAATTAGTTAGTGACAGATCAACAAAACCTGTGAATGTAGACCAGTTACAAGTTCAAAGAAAACCCACATATACCAACATCACATTGTGCAAAAAGACATGCCATGAACTTGCAAATGAGATCACCCAATACTGTACAAACGAATTGCAGTGCTCAATTAACATAGAAAGATCGTCTTAAATGATAAAATAAGGATAGAAATACCTGCATATTATTTATTAGAACTTGAGGGTCCTTGACAGAATCAATCCTTTCAGCAATTTGTTGTTCATCCGTAGGACCTTGAGGCACTAGAATTTCAGTAAGGCAATCCCACAATTTGGGAAGCTTATCAAACAATGAAGCACCGAACTTCTTGCACAAATTTCTCAATGCAAGTTCAGAACCTCGTCTGCTAATAAAACCCTCAACTCTAGAACGATCTTCACCACCAGCTAGCATACTAACTTTGGACTTCTGCTTTCCCGTACTGCCACCAAAAGATAGGAAATCTTGATCGTCAAGAATCTCCATTGAACCAATGACTCCAGCTTGAGGTGTCTCGCAAGGGTCCATACATGTCAAACTGCAAATATTCTTAATTAACTTTTCATTTGGACTAGGCTTACGAGCAATACAACGAGAAATCAGCTCTGTAAGTGCCTCAGCAGCCTCCTCTTGCAGTATCTCCTCCTTGCGAAAGAGAAGCAATATTTATCAGGATAATGTAATACATAGATCAAGGAACGAAAGTAGTAATCCGATTCGGAATTCAATAACTACAGCTAGAGTATACAAAAAAAGTAACCTAGCTAAAAGAAATTATGTTTAAGAAACCTGCTCTCTTCTAATTGAGGCCATTAGGGGCAAAATGATAGGATTAAGCCGTGCAGGAAGCTCTGACATCCACACAACAGCAGCAGCAACCAAAGCAGACACGGTGACATGCAAATTGCCCTGCCGGTAACAAGAAAAAGGAGCAAATGAGTCGGTGAAAGAAAACAAGAAAAGTGACATGGACATGTAAGAAGAAAAATAGTAAAAAAGGATAGACATGGACATGTAAATCACACACGCAACATGTGTTGGCAAGTATCTACAAATTTTCCAAGGGAAGGTGACTAGAAAGGTAAAAAGACGGAAAAAGGCATATGGACTATAGTTCAAAGCAACGTTACAACAACTGAAAATTTGCAAGATTTTCTTGGTTCACAACTACAATTTGTACGATTTTGTATTCAAAAAATTGTTCACAACTTGGCATACCTGAACACATTTCAAATAACCAGAAGTTGTCAAAAGCCGTTGTTTCGAAGATTCAATATCATCAATGATGTGCTGTCCAACACACTCATTACCAGCAGTATCATTGTATAATGGGGACAACTTTGACGTTAAGTTTATTGCCTCATCAACGCCCAACTTTTCAATGTCAATTTTAATACTTGACAACAAACTCCCAAACATACCAGACGACTCAATGCCATGTAATAATAGACCAGCCTCATTGCGCATCTTTGCATATGTCCTTGAAAGCTCAGCATAAGGAAGATTTGAATCTTTTGTGGGCAATCCAGGGTCAGGACATGACAGCAAATCAAGCAACCACTTTTCAACATGACTAGGAACAGTGGGCGTAACTCCACAGGTTTCAGGGAGGTCCTTGCTTCTAATTTCTTTGGACCATGATATAAGAAGCATGGAAGCAACCTGAGAGAACCAAAAGGTTAGAAAACCAAGAGAAAGAGAGAGAGAGAGAGAGAGAGAGGAGAAAGTTGATTACTTAATTCCAACAGTGTAGAAAACTACCTGCCTCTGGACCCCAGATAAAGAGGTAAGAGCATTCCACAGCGGATCTATTACATATCTTATTGAACCCTCATGCAACTTGGAAGCAAAAATTCCCAATGCTGAAGCAGTAACAACTCGAGTATTTGTTACAGACATTTCAGCATCAGCACCTACAGTTATCTTAACTGCACTAGCTGAAAAATCCCCATTCCTTTCTGGGGGAACAGTTTCATTCACAGAAACTAAGCCAATGTTTCCAGAAGATTCGTGTTCAAGTTTTGCAGCTCTCATTTTAGCTGCGGCCCTAAAATGAGATTTCCGAGGTGGAGCCACAGGCCAAAACATCTTTGAGGCATCAAACACTGAACCATATGGAGTGATTGCAAGTTCTATCCAAGTAGACATATACGAACATGCAGCAGCTTCCAAGTCAGTTACTGGGCACTACCATTAGCAGGAAAAATATTCAATCAGAAGAAAATTGGTCCAGTTAGCAAAGAGCCAACTACTAGACCAAATGCAGTAATGAAAAATTTGCATGCAAGAGGCAAGTTACCACAAAATTCATCAGGCAATTGGCAAAACAAATAGAGGAATGTAAAGAATTGAAACATAATGGAGATGCCAATGAAATTAAGAAAATACAAGAAATTAAAAATTTGCCTTTATACAAAAATAGCAAAACAGATCAATTTTTTTTTCTTCTGTTGATGCAACAGATCAATTTTACATTGCAATAGTAGTTTCAATCACAACCAAACGAACTTGAATTGACTTTGTTTCTTCTTTCTTCTAAAAAGAAAAATTATGTGCACCAGATCCCACATCAAAGCAAATGATTTCAACATGGCATTGCTCACAGAAGTTGGAGGAAGAAGCATCGCCATAGTTATTGTGCTCCACTTAAATTAAGACACTACCCATCAATTGCATGAGATATAACAGTTGAACCATGAAACTCAAATATTGCATATCCTACTTGCTTAAAAAACAGCTTAAACAAGGGACCATCAGTTGTACAAGTGTCACTTTAGGATTCCAAAGAATACACAACAATGCAATGTTAGATCTCATATAAATTTCAGAAGAAAACTCGGAACCTAATCTTATGGGGAAAGGATTAAACAATAAAACAAAAGATAGTCATGAACTTATGCATAATCTGTATCCTACTCAAAAAGCAACCTGAACAAGGAGCCTCCACACCCTATCTGAACACTGCAGAATTTCCTCATTTGATTCCAGCAGGAGATTCTGGAAAACAATCCGAAGTGTATCTCCCAAAATAAAGGAAGGCCAAAATGAAGTACCAGATGGTTCCAGAATGTTTCTTTTATAACCAGCTTCAAGCAATCGCTCCTGAAAATGGAGCTCTTCAGTGAAAAATACCAAAATAGCAATCTCTAATATATGAACAGAAAATTGGCAGCGACACATCCAGCACAATGTTGAAGAACGGTGCAGGAAGATCAAGAGCACAAACGTGAGAACAAAGCTAAACAGCTGCAAGTGAATGACCAAGGCCCACTCACGAAGCAAGTGCATTATATATGAAATAAATTATTCTTTTGCATGGGAGACACCCAGCTGTATGGATTGGACTTGTGGATCTTACAGACTGAATCACAAAGAAAGCCTACAAAAAAATAACAGAAAATATTACCAAAGTTCGAATAGCCGAATGTCGGACTGATGTAATGTTGTGCCTCATAAATGGCCACAGTCGAGGGGCCAATGTGGATAACATGTAAGGATTTTCTTGCACCTCTTTTCCTTCTCCAACATCATCAACATGTAGTTCATTTAAATTCAATTCATGTTTCTCTTTTGGTGTCATTTTAGGAATCATCTCATCCTGGGAATAGATTTCTGCTAATAGATTCATGACACTGCAAGGAAAGAACTTAGGATCAAACATGAACTCTCTTACACTCTGTCAAGTAATCTAAACTTTCATAGAGCACAACATATTAATAACTTAACGTAGTTAACAATCCATATAACCAATTCAACAACAAATACCAGTTCTAAACAAAACTATTGTCCTAGACAAAAGAAAATCACCACCTGGTACACAAAGGGAAAGTCTTTTTCATAAAAGGGAAGGGGACAGACGCAGAAAATACTACCAGCTCACATAATGGTTTAGAATCGTGATGAACACAAAGTCAAATGCAGACCACATGGCGCATACAAATGGTTGCAGTTGGAAAATTAACTAGTGCAACCAATATATGTTAACAATGACAATAGAATGACAAAAGAAATCAATGTACCCTAGCTTATTAAAGTACCCATTCCCTGAGTTTTTCTCAAGGGGCTAGAACATTTATTACACTCAAGTTAGAAGATCAAACAAGTGGCACTATATCAAAGCAGCACACAATATTTTGAGGTCGAATCTTTATATGATTTATAGTATAAAACCCAGGTGGGAATGGTTCATCTGAATTCAGATGGGGAGAAGCCACCCATAATACAGAAAATCTGCAGGAAGAAGTAAAGGGAGATCCTAACCAAACAGATAGTCAGTTCATATAAAGTAATTACAAGTCGATCTATTGAAAGAAAAGAGCTACAAGGCAGTATCAGAAGAATAACACGCTTTGCTAAGAGCATCTACGTTTGCTAACTACTGTTAATTGATCCTAAATGCACTGGCCCTGAAGGAACAAAGAAATGCCCCATCCACCACCTTGAAAAGCCAGTGGATATCATAGAATAAGTGACTTGATATGGTAGACAAAGCTACACGCATTTGAAGGATATTTGGGTGTAGATATAAAAGCTTTTCCAAAATAGAATTATTTTTAAAATTTAGTTGATTCTTTCATCAAATGTATACCATACTCAAATTTTGTGGCCTCTAGTTAAGCCAACATTTTGAGTTTAATCTCCTGATGCAATGATTATAAGTGTGCACTTGGTACACAATTACAGCTTTACAGATTAAAAGACCCCATTCCAAAATAAGTGCTACAGAACATATATACAAACTCCAACCACCGTATCATTACTAATTTTCACAAAGGAAGTTATACCTTTCTATGCTAATCGAAACCTAAACATGCACAGCACTGAAGATAATAATTCTATAACACAAGCACCTTAAACAGAAGGATACTATTAGAACGTTACTAGTATTTTCATTATTGTCGCTATGAGCTTAATTGCATAGCCCTTGAGAGAGCAAGCAGCATCTAATATCGAGACTAGAAGTGTACTTTAGTAATCACTCTGATACCAGATTGGTAACATTTGCAACAGTCATTTTGGTATAAAACCGAAGTATCTCACTTACAAATTGATACCGGAGCTTTATCTAATTTTTTGGTTTTATGACACAATTGTAAATCTTCAACAGTGCTTTGTGCAGTATTGTAGCAGCATTCTCTCTTTTTTCCTCCTTTTCTGGATGAGGGGCTGAAGATGGGGGTTTTGTTGAGCTTATTATGACTTTCTTATTCTACAAGTATAAGCCAAATTGTTAAGTTATTTCCTTTTAGGGGTTCAGTAATACAATTAGGGTATGTAGCTTTGATTTATACAGTCAATATTGCAATCACTCTTTCACCTGAATAATCAAGTCAGTGCAAGCAGGTTTTTACAGGTCAATTCAACCATTACATGTCACAGTCAATGGGAAAAATAAGCAATACCAATATGTGATTCTTGAAAGATTTAAAATAAAATGTTTGCAACAAGAAGAACATTAATTAAGACATAATCTTTTCCCACTATTGTATGGAGCATTTTCAAGGAGCCTCTAGTTGGTAATAAAAAAAAAGGCTGGTTATCAAGGACAATAAGAAACATAGAGAACATGTATTCTTCTTTCTATTGGGTCAGAAAATGGATGGCAACAACCCATGTCCTCTCCACGACAACTCTATGAAGAATGTAAAAAAGGCAAAACAGAAAAATGAAAGAGAAACACAGCAAAAAGCACAAAAACTACATTCCTCATATTACTAAGACATAATAAAGTGTTTGGTGCCTCTCTTCCAAGAAATTTATAATGAATACAGGTTAGCATAAGAAGAAAATTTTGGCTAAGCTGAACAATGGATGGAACTTACCTGCTAGTGGATGGACTTAAATCATCCAAATCTAGTAAAATGTCCCAAAGAAGCATAATAATGCCATGTAACGTCTGGCCTTTGATAGAAACAATAGCAGTAGCAGTGGGAATTAAAGCATCAGCTGCAACGGCCCGGACATCATCGTCAGGATCCTCCAATCCCGCTTTACAAGCAGGGAGAACATAGCCAAGCAAATCAGGAAGCATCTCCTATTGTACCCAGCAACCACATGATAAAAGAAACATAAAAACAATAGAAAGGGAACAATTTCAACAGATGTGTATCTTAATCATATTCAGAACCAGATAAATGCCCAGTCACTTTAAATTAAACACCATCAGTTTCCCGTATACAGTCTTCCTTCTAGTGCCTCTTTCACAAAAGCCACAGCCAATAAGCAATAAGTGGGCAAAAAACCTAAATTACAGTCTAGCGTTTGGAATTGAAAAGCCAAATTAATAAAAAAAATCACCTGCCGCACAGCAACCAAATACTTGATACCCAAGAGGCTTCCATGACGAATTTCCCACTCTGGTCTACGCTGAAACAAACAGCAGGGACAGAAAATAAAAATCCCAACAAAAACAACAAAGTAACAGGAAACGAGCATAGCCCAAGCCATCGAGAGAAAAGTAGATTTTACATGATATCTACCTGCATCTGAAGTAGAATATTAAGCGTTTCATAGACTAACGAGCGATGCATATACTTAAAAGCAGCACCCAATGCTTGAGCACAAGTTTCCCTCACAGGTGCGACAACCTGATCAGATACATAATCTCCAAAACTGCAGATCAAAAGCAAAATATTAAAATAACAGAATAAATTTCAAAACAGCAACATCAACAAAACCCAACAGTATCAAATTAAAAATAAGAGATGCAAAAAGGAGGAACAACTAAAAAATGCAGCACCTTGAAATGTGTTTGGAATAAGATTGTATCTCACTACCCATCAATAACGAAGAGGAAAGATGTAAGAAGGGAGGAGGAAAAAAGAGGACTATGAGAAGTTGTATCTAGCTACCCATCAATAATATAGGGAAAGATGCAAGAGGAGTCCAAAGGAGAGAAAACCTAGCAACTTGAAATGCATTTGAATGAAAATCAAGTCATGCTACACATCAATAATGAGAAGAAAAAGCACAGATCTACAAGAAATCAAACGTGGATAGAACCCTTACCGGTCAAGTGTTAGTATGCATAAGAAACGAATTGCACAGTCTTGAAGAAATTCCCCATTCTTTATCTGGGAATATCTAGCCAGCTTAACTAAATTCATCAGCTCAGAATTTTCTGGAATGCTGTTCACTTTGTCTGGCTTCACAAAAGAACCCTTATCTTCATTTACATGTGACTTTACAGCGTAACTCTTATCTTCACTAGTATCTAACCTTTCAGAAGAACCCATAATGTCAAAGTAACCCTTCGGCTCCATCATATCCGCAGCTCCTTCAGATGAATAACATGGAATATGAGGATAGGATTCAGGCTCCACCTTAACAGAACTAACATCAACTTGCCCGTTAAACTTCCCTGCATGCAACATCAAGTCACTTTCCTCAACCTTCACATTCATGTCAAGGTGGTTGCCAAAATTGCCAGTAGAGACAACCGTGCTCATCAAAAGGGACGGCACATCTTCACATCTCTGTCTTTTTGGATGCGGCTCCAACTCATCAGCTGAGACTTGCAAGTTCAAATCAATTTCCCTCTCTTTTTTAATATTGATCAAGCAGTCCATATCTTTCAATTCATCTAGAGCACCCTCTACACTCAAGTCAGGCAAATAAACGGCTGCAGAACCACCATGATGGCTTAAGATTTCTCTTAGAGCCATAACACTACCATGGCGTACCTCCCATACTGCCAACATACATTAGAAGAGATAGTGGACAGTCAACAAACAGAACCAACAGTCCTAAATGTAGAAGAAGGTATTGAAAAAAGAAATTCACCGGGATCAAACATGTCAAGAATAAGTTGTTCCGCAAAGCCTCGGAAAGGCCACCTCCCATCTCCTTCACTCTCAAGGTTGTCTTCATCTACATCTACCTGCATGAAAAGAAACAGTCAGAATGCTGCCTAGTATTTACAATGTTGAAAAGAAAAACACGAAGGAAGATGAAACCAATCATGCCTCCATGACAGGACAGCGACAAAGTCCCAATTGTCTATCAAGTGTCATAATTTTTTTTTTAAAAAAAAAGAAGATAACTTAAAATGTAATAGTTCTAAATAATTAGATTAGCTTTGACAGCACGATATTCAATATGAGACCTGAGCTAGTTTTGCTTTTTAATGGCTAACTTGATATCTAGTATTTATTGATAAATGTGGTGTAAGCAGTTTTATCTATCGACAAATCTTGTTTAAGGGAATAACACATGATTCTGGAAAGTAAATTGTTCTCTAATGGAAATTTTTCAGCCCTTGGCTTTCTGTTGTTCTTAAGAAAAAAGGAAATAGAACAGCAGTTGTCCCACAAAGCATTGATGCAACCCAAAAAGAGGTTATAACTAAAAATATAACAGAAATCAATGAGTATTACATCCTCCAAGCCTTTAAGGACTCTGGAGCCATACAAATTATTGAACACCAGAAAAGCACATTTTTCGAGTACAGATTAAGGAAAGTTAGCATCTTCATCTTGGTTTGGCATCCAACTTTAATAAGTTGGTTAACTACTCGGATTCAGATCTGATAACCAAAAAAAGCCACTCTAGGATCTCAATGCAAAGAAAATTCAACTTGAAATTTGTTTGAGGATCAGATTATAAGATATCCCTTGAGACAAGAATGAAAATTTCTGCACTAGTTGGATGGCAAACTACTTCAAAAACAACAATGCATACGCCCTTGGCTTTCTGTTGTTCTGTATTAAAGAAAAAAGGAAATAGAACAGCAGTTGTCCCACAAAGCATTGATGCAACCCAAAAAGAGGTTATAACCAAAAATATAACAGAAATCAATAAGTATTACATCCTCCAAGCCTTTAAGATATACTACTAGTACCTTGGTGTGGCAATAATAAATCCATTTAGCTGTCCCGGTATACCACCTCTGTAATGCCTTTATCAAAGCACATTACCTAGGTTAAACCAATTGAAATGAGTTTACCAAACACATTGGTTTCCGGACTATCCTAAATGGTACACTCCTCCCCAGGACTCTGGAGCCATACAAATTATTGAACACCAGAAAAGCACGTTTTTCGAGTACAGATTAAGGAAAGTTAGCATCTTCATCTTGGTTTGGCATCCAACTTTAATAAGGTGGTTAACTACTCGGATTCAGATCTGATAACCAAAAAAAGCCACTCTAGGATCTCAATGCAAAGAAAATTCAACTTGAAATTTGTTTGAGGATCAGATTATAAGATATCCCTTGAGATAAGAATGAAAATTTCTGCACTAGTTGGATGGCAAACTACTTCAAAAACAACAATGCATACGCAACTTGGAGGTGTAATGCTCCAGGAGAAGAAAAATTAATAACCACAGGACACAAACACTATCAATGATGCATCTACAATTAAGTGTAAGATTTACTGAACAAGGAAGATTGGCATTGCAATACCTTACTAGAGCTAAACGTATCTGCATTTGATCCCTTCGGAGTTGTACTGGCCACTTCTGTATCTCCATCATCAGACCAACCTTTTGATTGATCTTTTGAATTTATTTTTGCTTTCCGTTTCAACATATTCAATTCCCTTGCACTCGGCCGTTTGGACCTGACAATCGGAACCATTCTAGTAACTAGTTGCTGGATGCTCTGAGCTGAAGCGGGCTTGTAAAATCTGCCATCTAGCCCATTACCATGGGCTTGTAGTTTGTGAACAACAAGATCCTCATCTTTAATCATATCATTGACATCCATAAACTGCTCACAAACATCCAAACCTGTCCAACAAATTCATATCAACTACAGCAACTGGGCAAAACAGTCGGAAAAATAACATCCACAAATCCAGAAGAGGAAGGAAAGAAACAAAACCAAAAATGCAAATTCATTCACAACATGGATGACAAAACAGCATTTATAAAAGGCAGGATAGTCACAGCCATTAAGTCAGTAAACATTAATCCAAGATGCATGTTATCCCAAAGACAACAGCAATTTCCAGCACATCAACAGCAAGGTGCATTTAAATCATTTTTTATTCCGCTTGGAGTCCCACAACCAACCAAGCCCCAAAACACCACCCTCTACCAGACATCCTCCTCCACCTACAGCAACCCAAAAATTAGTTCTAATCCATCTCACTCAACTTAATCAAGTAAACTAATCTGTAGTCTTCTAAAGAACTTTTTCACAAGCAACAGGAATGATGAGGAATTACACCATAATAATAAGGTTTCTCCTGTTTTTTCCCCGACAACCAAATTGCCACATACAAAACAAGGTATGGTTAACATTTATCCAAATTTGACAACACATATGCGCATTTTCCCCTCTATCCATCTATTGAACAATCTATCAATTAAAAAAACCACCAAAGAACTTAGCTATCGGGAATCGCAACCAAGTTAGGAGAAATAGAAGAGAATAGTGGAGGAGCTTAAAACCTCAGTAATAGATGACAACCAGAATACAGTCATTTCCTATCTGTTACAGCTTTAGTAACCTACCAATATAAAAGCAAATAGCAGTTCATAAATACGGAGAGGCATGTACTACAACAGTGCCACGATAGCTGCCTTTATGGCATCCCAACCATCAGTGCAGAAAGCTCAAGAGACTTTTATAAATAATTTCCCCCACATTAGAGAAGATGTCGAGTGGCATAGGAGAAATTAAGTCAGAACAAAGCCACAAAAGTGTGTCACCTACTTACCCAAACGGCGTTTTAGATTTTGTTTCTGTCGTGCCAATCGCTCCCTCGAATTCTTTGAATTATCAGTTGCAATATCATACTCCTGAATGGAAACTTATATCAAGAACTTATAAAAAATATGAGCATTCCTTACATCCAAGAAAATAAACACTGAAAAAAGCATTTGCTGCTGGCCATGCTTGTAATTTGATTCAGCAAAACAAAAGACAACAAATGCTAACAAAGTTGCTAACACGACACAAACAATCAACAACAGTGGAGGAAAAGAACAATTGAGTATTTTCTACTAAGGGCCCTAACTAATATGCACAAATGAACAGGTATGACAAGATCAACTTCAAGAGGAATATGAGAAATCATAAGACTTCAAATTGGCCAAGAAAGTGATGATGTTTGAAAGGACAAGACATATCATTGCCATCCTAGACTGATGGTCTATGTAAGAGGTATAGATATTACCCTGACATACTCTTAGCAAATATAAAAGGATATGGACACAAACAATGCCCTGATTGAAAGACAATTCTAGACCCACTTTGACAACTAACAAGGAAGCTATAGGTAATGGGCAATGAGGAATGAATTGAGAGAATAATGAATCATAAGGAGAGACCGTCTTTCTTTCTATGACTAAATGCATGTTCCCCACATTCTCCAAACTGCAAAACCCATCTCACTCTTAAGGACATCTGTTCAGTCCCTGGGATCCATACATCATTTAATTGAATAATTAGAATCACTTCGCCTACTGGAACAACAAAGAGAATTTAAAATAATGGGGAGATACTCTTTCTTTCTCAAATTAAAAAGCCAGATCCACACAACACAGAACCTTCAATCTTCGGAGCCAATTTCCTTCAACAATAACATCCATTTCGTGTTTCTTTTTTCACAAAAAAAAAAACAAACAGCTAAAATGTAGGTGAACTAAGCCCAAGCCCACAGCAAGACGTTCATCTGAATTCAATTTCCTTCTGCCCAACTCTTCAACCTTTTGAAAATGCTGCCTAATGGCAATATACGTACCCCATATACACTCCAGAGTAAGGCTGAGTAAACCAGAGTACAACCTTTAGTTTCTGCAGCCAGTTCCCAGCTTGGAAACTCCACCCAAGTAAAGTGAAAACCTTCGCAAAAGAGGAAAGAGTCTAGCCAAGGTAATAAATCCTATCAACTAGTACCAGAAAGGTTCTGAATGCTAACCATCCGTCTGAACAGTTGGTGGGCAAACTAACAGGATATTCCTTCGTTTAATAAGCAAACTTATACTTCCTACATAAAGAGATGAGGTTACAACATACCATTTATAACCAAGAATCAAGAGAAAGTGACTTCATTGACATTTTGTTGCTTGGTTCCTCTAATTATGTCTTTTGATTGCATGCGGATACTCAGTCTGACCTAAGAAGACACATGGAGAGTGGGGTAACAATCAATTCCCAAGCTTCTAGTAACCTCTGACAGCAATTTTGATGTGGGTTTTGATGTACAAGAGCTGGGCAAGGAGAAATTTAAAATTTTGAGGCTAGCTGGACATCACAGATTAGAGACAGTTTACGAATCAAATTCAGCCTTAAAATGAATTTAAAATCTGGGGATCAGAATGAAAAAAAAAGAAAAAAAAAGAAATAAATCAGGCATCACATTATAGTGCTCCTAGGAACCCACTCTTAAAAATTCTTGTGAATCATACATCTAAAGCTTATGGGGCCAAACATTTTATGATTCATCCAACCATAATCAAAAGTTAGGCTATCCACATACAGACTACATAACAAAGCGGTAGCAACTGAACAACAACATGATGGACTTGAGGGCTAATCATCCTGAACAAAAAGCTTTCAGATTCAGTAGGTAGGTAGGGGGTTGCTGACCAAAAAGTTTAAACAAAAAATACCCATCTGCTCCAACTGAAAAGAAAATCACATCTATTGTTGAAACCTAATCTTCTGCATTTCCAGTGAACCAAAATCCACAACATTAATGGGCTTCTCTGATATAACCTTCGCGAGTCAATAAATTTGGAACAACTAGCATTCTGAATATAACAGCTAACCCAGCAGTTTCTTTCCATTCTTAAACACACCCTAAGAGCTAAAGAAAAATTTACTGCAAGTACAAAAAGTATCATGGGGGTCTAAAGTAAGAGGGGAAAAAACCAAGGATTGTAATTTAAATGGGTGTCACCTTTCCAAGGATGGAGCTGAATCTGTTAGTTCCATATCTTGGATGGTATTTTATGGCCTGACACCTGTACGACGATTCCGATAATAAAAGGAGGCAAGCTATACTACAATCTCATCTAGCTACAACAACAGTTTCCTCTTTTTATGCTATCAACCCTCCAGGAACACTTGTAAATTTTCCTTCGTTTTGAACAGATCAGATTCGAGGGTTATATTCCTATCACTAAAAAGAAATGATATACCAGACATTTGAAGGAGAATAGTTATCACATGTACTTTCACCAGACTTCAGTTCATCACTTAATATAATCGAAGGGGTAGAAGAGTTTACAACAGTATAAGACGTATTATTACCTGCCCTCCAGATGCCAACAGAGCACCAAATTCCAAGACTCTATTGATATCGAAGCTGTTGAGCATCAAAAGAAAGAAAATACATGTAAGTGATTTGCAAAGCCACCCGCAGGACTGAAAAAAAAAAAGTGTTCTTAACAGTACATTCACATTTTTCCTCAGTAAACATCCCAAAAATGCACCTAAAGACATAGCCTAACATACGTAAATGATAAATCGAGAACAAGCATGTGTTCAAATGAAACTGGGTGGATAAAAGAACAAATACAAAAGAATGTGCTCCAACAACCTCCTAAATGAACCACTTGACATGCTTTTAGAATGACAATCAGGCGATGCCACTAAATCTTCAACACTGCCTGAAATTCCAGTCTCAGAAACCTTTGATTCAACACATGCAAATAAATCAGCCAAAGATGTGTGTTTAACATTCTGAGCAATGGCCCCAATTGCATGAGCAGCAGCAACTCTTGTATCCCAATTTTTACTCCGTAGGTACTGAGAGACCTGTTTCCGAAAAGCATAAAGAAAGTCAACACATATCAAAATATAACTACTGAAATTAGAAAAAGAAGAATATCAATATCAACAGTGAAGAAAAATAATAAAACGAACAAAACTAATCATAGACAAGCATGTCTTCTAATGCTCAAAGAGACTAAAAAGACCTCTCCTCGATGCAATCATAGATCCCTGACTCACAATGGTTGGAACCATGCAGCACTGAGAAAGCAAATTTCAAATCCCCAAGCACGATCCAAATTTTAAGATTTTACTACCGAAAGCAAAAAGAAGAAAGAAAAAATCAAGGGGCAGTTTTTTTCTGTGCCTGCTAAAGCTAGACACTGTCTCCAGCTCAAATGTTCCTTTAAACGACAATCTCCTGAGGATTAGGTCCTCTAGTGCGCAATAAGGAACACCAACCAACCAGCATTGATCCGAAAAACAAACGCAACAACGGAAGAAGAACAAAAGGCCAATAACTGACCTTCTTCAAGAGAGAATTCAAGTCCTGAGGGCGCGATTTCGCGATATCACCAATCTGCCTTGCCGCAGTGAACCTCGTCGCCTGCGTGGAACCAGCTACACAAAGAAGTTTTCGTCAAGGAAGAAAACGCAAATTCACCACCGCAAAAACACTTTTCAAGACTTAGAAATCAGATCCGAAAACACAAAAAAAAAAACAACAACAACAACGAGAAAACGAAAATAGAGAAAACAAATACTAAACGACAAAGCGGAAAAGCATACTGTCTAGCAGAGTGAGCAGGCGATTGAGACGGGAAGACTGCTGCTGAGCCATAACGGGAACAAAACGAGAAGTTGCGGATTCAAGGACGAAGCGGCCACGTCTACCATCCGAAAAGAAAAATCTACCAATGCGTTAGGGTTACGGGATTTGGTTTAACGGAATTGCATCGGAACGGGTCGATAAACGGAGAAGGAGAGGATTCCTTAAAGGCCCGGGGATGGGAGGAAGTGAATTTAGGGTTTGGGGAGCTATGGAGGAGAGTGATGTGTTAGAAGCGGGTGACGGTTGAAGGGCGAGAGCGAGAAATGGGGGGGAGACGGGGCTGACGATTTTGCTATTTTATAAAACTACTTTTTTTTTTTCGACAAAAAAAAAATACTTTTTTTTCCTCCTAATTGGTGTGTACTGTGGACGTGGAAATTCCCTTTTAGTCTTTAACTTGTGGACGTGGATAATATAACATTTTTTTTATCCTCCTACTCCTCTATTTTCAATCTGACTTTTTCTCCTCTCTAATTGTATTGTATAATTACTTTTTATTTTAATCTGAAAAAAAAAAGATTAGTGGCAGCAAACTATCTTAATTATATATTTTGATGTGACTAACTCTTCTCGAAGATTCTACAAAAATCAAAAATATAACTATTATAATATAGTAGCTGAATCGGATTCGAAAATGACTTTGGCATTAGATACGTGGCACACTTTATTGTTGATAAATAGGCAATTAAAATGATTTTGGTGTCGATACATGGGTTAAGTCGAGGCATTATTATTGAGTGTGCCTTTTGATAAGTCCTAATAAATTGATTTTGTAAATAGTGAAGACATAGTATACAAATTTAGTATATGTATTTATAATTTTTTTCGATCTCTAAACTAATAAATAAAAAAAAACCTTGGAAATTTTCACAATATAATGAAAAATTCGACGATGCTCGACAAAAGGGAACAAATATCCTTATTGATTTGATTATACGTATTGATGAGTAGGTTTATAAAATTAATAAGTAGATATGGATTTTATTATATAAAGACAATATAAGGACCAAATTTTATGCGTTGTATATATTTAGGATTTTTGGTACAGTTGGTACCCAACTTTCTTCCTTTAGGTCAATCATGTACCCATAATTTTTTCCAAGCCATTTATGTACATGGAGTTTTCGCGGGCAGGTCAGTCATGGGTTTTGGGCGGGGCATGTGCTGACGTGAATTCTGCCCCAAATGGGGCTGCGGCCCGTCGGAAACGACGTCATATCACCATGATACGACGTTGTTTATTGTCCAAGTGGCAATTGTGGGTCCCACCATTATTCCAAACCCAGTGGCTTTCCACCCAATTCTCACCCGATTTTAGAGGTTGAACCAGTAAATAGAATGGCCTGAAATGTGCCCTTAAGTCCCAATTATAAACCTTGAATCAATTTTTTTTCACCTGATAACACTATTACAACCAAACTCTATCCAGATTTTTTAGAAAAACCTGCCCATTTAAATTTTAAAATGATTATATAATAATAAAAAATAGACATATAAGATCCTACTTTGACTCTCCAAATCTCAAAAATCAAGATAATTTTAAAAACAATATACCAAACATGTTCTATTTTATCCTTAACTTCTCTTAATATTTCCTAATCAATCATTATTCATAACAAAAAATGCCAAGAAGAAAAAAAGAAACAACTCTCCAGCAAATCACCGCTGCCATCCCACCACCATCACCACCTTCCCAATCTTCAAACTACAAACCCCCTATTCTTCCTCCTTTGTTGTTCCCACCCACAAACTCGCCATACATCTCTTCTCCTACAAGAAAAGGAAATAAAAACAAGAAGGAAAAAACTAGTAAACCCCATCACTGCCACCATAACCATCCTCCCTATCTCCCCACTGCAAATCCAACAACCCCATATTCTTCCTCTTCTCTTACTCTCAGCTCCAATCATGCCATCCATCACCTCTTATACAACAACCCATACTGAAATTCAACCCACTATAATTCTAACCAACCCAAGCACGAAATCCAACCCATCCCTCCGTCAAATCGTTAACACTTTCGTCAAATTTGACGCCACCAGAGGAGTGACGAGGAGGGTATGTGCCGTAGATGTGGTGGATTTGGGCGAAGTGGGGCAGCAGCGTCATAGATGGAAAGATTTGATGGTGAGGATTGTTGGGTTGTTGAGGAGGTGGGGCTACCAAGGGCTGGCGTTTGTGGTGGTAGGACGAAGAAGGAATGGCGGCGATGGAGGTGGAGAGGAGGATCTGCAATCTTATTTTTTTTGTTTTGTTGAAAGTAGGCTTTCTTACGATATAGTCAGAGTTGGAAAAATAATTTTTGGCCAAAAAAGTTGGAAAATTAATTAAGTTGTCTATTTATTAAGAGTTATATAAAAATACAAAAATAGAATGTATGCTTTATTGATAATAAGTTTTTCCTGAGTTGTAGGCGTTGGATTCTAAAATTTATTAATTAATAAGAGATAATTGTGGCATTTTTATTTTTTATATGTTGTATAATTAACATTTAATGGACTTTAAGTATTTCGGGTTATTTATGGGCTGAACCTCTTAAACTAGGTAAGAACCGGATAGGAAGTTGTTGGGACATAGGGTGGGACCCACACTTGCCACATGGACAATAAACGACGTCGTATCGCGGTGATACGACGTCGTTTTGAGCGACGGGCAGCAGCCCCACTTGGGGCAGAATCCACGTCAGCACATGCCCCGCCCCAGACCCATGACTGACCTGCCCGTGAAAACTCCAGGTACATAAATGGCTCGGGAAAAGTTGTGGGTACATGATTGACCCAACGTAAGAAAGTTGGGTACCAACTATACCAAAAACCCTATATATTTATCATTAATTTTAATTTTTAAACATAATAAATAAGTTTTATAAATAGTTTAGATATATTGTACAAATTTAATATATATATTTATAATTAGTTTCAATTTCTAGGCTTAATAAATAAAATATATGATAAGTAGGTTATAAATTTAATAGTAGATTCGGTTTCCATTTTTTAAAGACAATGTAAAGATCTAATCCTATGCATTGGGTTGTACATATTTATTATTAATTTTGGTTTTTGAACTTAATAGGTAGATTTTATAAATGGTCCAGATACATTGTACAAACTTAATATATACATTTATAGTTAGTTTTGATTTTTGAACATAATAAATAAAATATACATATCGATAAGTAGGTTTATAAAATTAATAAATACATTTTGGATTCCATTATGTAAAGTCAATACAATGACCAATTCTTATGCATTGGGTTGTATATATTTATTATTGATTTCGGTTTAGAGAACCTAATAAATAAAAAATCAGGCAGGAGCAGTATGTGAGTGTCTGATCTATGAATCTTCTAATGTGCATAAGGAGAAAGCCAAAAACAACCTAATTGAGAATTTTGTTCGGTCCGTTGTTGTTAGCACCCAAATTTTGCCCGCCCATTTTTCATATCTTTGTTTTGTGTCGCGTCCAAACTCCACCACGTTTAGAGTCCGAAAATCCCAAAAATATTTTCTGAAGGTCGTCGGAGACCATTTATCCATCTGTTTGTCATGCGAAAGCCTAAAGACATTCCAGGGCTTCCCGGAGTTTTCTTGGAATTTCTCGGGACTTAGTTAAATTTACATATTTTCAGCCGGAAAATGGCCCGATCGCAGTCAAATCATTTCGGGCTCAAAACAGAGGCCTCAAGTGTAGGCCCAAAAGTGCCTAAGAGGGGGGTGAATTAGGCATGGAAACTTTTTCGGACAGTGAGATTTGGTTTCTGCGATACCAAATCTTTTGTGGTGCGATGCGAGTGCTTAAGTAGGAAATGAGTAAGGGAAGTAGAGAGAGATTAACACAGGTGATTTAGAGTGGTTCCCCCTCACTAGGTACTCCACTACCTAAAGGTTCCTTCCTTTAGGATTTCAAACACTCACTATATTTAGGCTTTTACGAGTTCAACCTTAACCTTTACAAGCTTTTACAGGATCAGCTCTAACCTAAGTTTTTCACAGGGTCAGCTCTAACCTACACTCAAGCTTTTCACAGGCTCAGTTTTAACCTTTACAAGATTTTCCCAAGGCTCACTCTCTAACCTATACCAAAGCTTTTTCCAAGGCTCAAGCTTCAAACCTACCCTCAAAAGTTAATCTTAGCTTTGAATTCCTAGCAAAACTAACCCAAGTCTTGCTCATAATCACCTCAACAAGATAACCCTAGGAGTGACTCACTCAATGCAAAGGGTTTAGCATAGAAGATTCTCACAAGATAAGCTCAATTTGATATACAGAATCTTTCAGAGGTTTGATTCCAACAAAAACCATATCTTCAAAGCATAAAACCTTTCAAAGTGGCTTGAACAAATTTTAGAAGTGTTGTGAGTCCTCTTATATACTTCTGAATCTTAGGGGGAAGTCTTCCAACGACTCTTTAACGGCTCCTTGAATCTCCAAGTTGACTTGAGTTCACAATTACTCCAAGTTGGGGCCACTTCTTTATGTCAACTCCTTGGTCAGAAAGTTTGGACCACCATTTTTGAGAGATAACATCTTCTGGAATATCTCTCTTACTTGCTCTTTATTCTTGAACGTTAGAAATATGTGTGAGGACCACTTAGCAAGTTGCATCTCCTTGGTTGCAAAGTATTTCTATTTTCGGTGAGTTTGGACCACCAAGGGGACCATCTTCATGGTAGATGAGAGAGAATGTTTGTTGCACATTTTTGAACCTTTTCTTTTATTTGTTCATCAATTCTGAACATTGGAAGTGGGATTTAAATGCCTGGAGGACCACACACAACTTGCACAAAAGGTTAAAAGTGATAGCTTGCAGATATGGCATCGACAAAAACCATCTGGCGTGTTTCTGAGATATGGTTTTGACAAAAACCATAATTCCTCCTGCAAGCTAAATATCAACACAAGACATATACAAAGCATTCTTTTCGAGCAGTTTGTTAATCATCAAAACTAATTCCAAACCATCACTAAACATGGTTAGTTTCACTAGTTAAGCTTAAGAGGTGATTAGCCCATGTTTAGGCCAACATCAAGGACATAAAAAAGGACATCTATGGTCGAAAACGAACCCGACACAGTCAAAAAGGGGGGAATACATCGAAAATCGGGGGAGAAAAGGCACCCGGAAGGGCGATCGGCCCCACTAGGCCAACCAAACAGAAGGGTCGGCCCTAGAAGGCTGACCAGACCCCCTACTCAGCCCCACCAGGCTGGCCTTAGGAGGCCGACTAGGCCCTGAGTCATCCATGGTGAGCCGACCAGGCTTCTTCCGGTTGGTCTTCATGCCACCGATTAGGTCGCGCCCTCTGATCTTCCAAAATTTGCCAAAAATCGTGTATTCGACGGAATTTTACGAAATTTTAGGAGAGTATCCCAAACATCGAGACGTATTTGCCACATCTTTTCGAGAATTTTTCGAGACCCCAACATCCCCCGTTTGAAAAATCGATAGTTTTGTCTTCAGGCCATGTCTCCGGGCTTTGGCTTCAAGTCGTGGCTCCAAGTCACAATTTTAGTTTTGAAGAATTACAAGAGTGACATCCCAAAAAAAATATAAATAGGGGTCCCCTCTGTGAACACCCAAATTTGACCTACGGAAATTTTACTAAATTAGACTTTGTACATGTGTAGACTTAGGATCAATGACATGATTTGATCCAAGGTTCAAGCATGATATGAATTTTAAGTAGAATTAATGTATTTTGATGACATAAACCTTTATGCACTTAAATCCTAGGATTAATGAGATGATTTAACCTTAGGATAAAACATATGATAAGGTTTATTCGCATTAAAATACATTTGGGCCTTTTTATTTGTCTTTACCCAATAATAATGAGATGATTTATTCTTGGGTTAGAAATGGATTTAAGAATCTAAATTAATTATTCTCCAGAGTTTGTCCAGCCCATTAACACATTTCTTGCAGGTCAATTTAGCTCTGATTTTCGTGGAAAATCAGAGTTGATTATCATTTAAGTAGATTTGGTGTTTTTGGCATGATTTTGGGCTTAAATAGGTGTTAATGTGTAATCTCTTGATTATGGAATGATTTGAGGGAGTAATGACCAAGTAATTGAGTGATTTCTGGGTAGATTAGGGGTTGATTACGCGGTAGGATCGAATCAGGCCTGAATTAGGGGGATTGGAGGCTCGAAAAGGAAAGAACGGGTGAAACGCGGGGCGACCGGCGGTCATCTCGTGAAGACCGCCAGCTGCCGGGGGGCATCCACACAAGACTGTCGGCAGTGGCGGTCATGCAGTGTATGACCGCCGGCAATGGCGGTCATCACCCTCCAGAATCTCCGATTTTTCCGATTTTGTTTCTTTTTCGATCCTACGCGGTTTTGGACCAGATTTTCGGGCATAATCTTCACCATTAAGCAGGTCCACGCCCCTAGGCTTCCCAGAACACTATAAATAGGACCCTTCACACACATTTCAAGGACGGACAATCTTTCTCCCATACACACCCATAAGCTCTTCTTGCTTGGAGAAACTCTACTTCTCCAAGCTTATAAATATTTTCTAAGGCAGGAACTCTTGAGGATTTTTGTGGGGAGCATCGAGCAGTAGTCTAGCAAGGAGAAATCAAGAAGAGGATCAACCATAGAGCTAAAGAGTGGCAAGAAGGTGGGTGGAGAACTCGACCCATTGCAAGGAGCTAGAGGAGGGCTACATAAGGTAATCCTGAATCCTTTTTGATTGATTCTTGGTGATTGATTGATGATGCTTTTGATGATGTAAGTGGCCACTGTGTGCCATGTTTAGAACTACGTGGCTTTGACCCCGATCACTCGGGTACGTAGGTAGTCTCGGTTTCACAACGGGATGCAAGCCAAGTCTTTTCCTCCCCCCTTTCTTTATTTTCCACACTCTTGCACACGCGCACAAGGCACATTTATGCTCTTTGATTGCACAAGATTTCGACCCAATACGGATGGGTGTCTAACACCTTCCCATCCGTGACGAACCCCTGATCCCATATCTTTGGTTCGCCGTGACCGGTTGCTTAAGGAGTCATATGAATGTTTTTTCCCAAGTTTTGCCCTTAATAAAACTTGGGTGGCGACTCCAATAATATGGGATTGACCCGAGGAAGAAGGTGAATGGAATAGGTGAATAGGCCCAAGTGATTTTAGGTCGGGTATTCACAGTTGGCGACTCCACTAGGGAAGTAGTGGGTTTGAGAAATCTTGTGCAATCACAGAACTTTGTGTGTCTTTTTGTTTGTCATCATAAGTGCCCTGCATTCATGATGATGTATGTGAAGCCTTTACCGTAAGAGGGCAAGGGAAGCCAAGTCCACCACATACATTCTTTAAGTGATGGTGGCTTGCATGAACCCGTTTCTCGATGCTTAGCAATAATGGGGATTAACTGGCCTCGGACCTCACGCGATATCCATTATCACATGTGAGTAGGTCAACCTATTCCCTAGCAGCAGTCTTTTGGCCCCCAACCAGCTGCATACCCTGAGCATCTCATGCATTATGAATCAATAAGTGGTACGTGCATTTGGGTGTATATTGTTGTGAATTCAAGTAATTGCAAATAGAGTGCCTCCATCATATCCTTTACTCCGGAAGAGAGAAGAAGTGATCCCTTGGGTACCCAGAATTCTCACCCTTACCCCCCCTTCATTGTCAGAGCAAGATGAGTGAAGATAGCACTGCCAAGACGAATGTGACCTTGGAATCTCTGCTGCAAGACCCGGCTGTGAGGGATGCACTGATGATTCTCAAACAAGGAATTGCGTCCCCTGTGAGTAATGGGGGACAAGCCTCGAAACATGATGATGATGGTGAAGCGACACGGGGCTTTGATTTGATGGCACAATGACTCAAAGGAGGGGAGGAGAGACTTAAAATGGTGGAAGAACTATTGAAGACCATGAAGAAGAAGGAAGATGATTGGAACCTAGATCGCTTGTCCTTGTTCTCTGGAGCCCGGTTACCTGATAAGTTCAAGATGCCCGACATCGAGAAGTTCAATGGAACAGAATGCCCCACAACCCACTTGAAGATTTATGTGAGGATGTTGCAGCCTATGGGGATAGGACCAGAATTGATGGTTCAATTATTTCAAAGAACTTTATCGGGGGCAGCCTTAAAATGGTTCATGACTTTAGATGAGAGCAAGGTGAACAAATGGGAGGATACTTGTAAGGAATTCCTGAATCAATACGGCTATAACACTGAGGTGGATGTCACAAGGAGGGACTTAGAAACGACCAAGCAAGGCACTCAAGAGAGTTTTTCAACCTTCATTTCAAAGTGGCGCAACAAGGCCTCCCAAATGGTGAGCAGACCGGCCGAAGAGGATCAAATACAAATGGTTATCAGGAATCTGCAGCTGGCTTACTATGATCGCATGGTTGGCAATTACTACGCCAACTTCAAGGCCCTTGTCGGGGCAGGGGCGCAACTAGAGGACGCCATCAATTCGGGAAAGATCAAGGTTTTAGCAAATATCTCAGCATTTAGAAAGAATCCAAGTGCGGCTCTAGGGAGAAGGCCACCGGAGTAAATCACATGGCAGCTCAGATTGAACCTAAATTGAGAGAATTCATCCCTTTGCCCATCCCTTTAGGGAAGATATTCAGGAAGTGTGTGGAGGAAGGACTGCTACAACCCCTAAAGCCTAAGTCTGGCTCACTTTTTAGAAGAGATCCAAATAGATATTGCGAGTTCCATCAAATGATAGGCCACACCACGGACGAGTGCATTCGGCTTCGTCATGAGATTCGAGACTTGGTGGAACATAGGAGGATCATACTACCTGACCAGAATGAAGCCAAGGGGGTTAATCTTACGGAGGAGTTAGACGGAGAAGACTGTTTCATGCTTAGTAGTGACCAAGAAAAAGAGAAAGGAAGATTCGCGAGAATTATCACCCAAGATGCGTCGTAGACAGGTAGGAACTGGGAGTGGTACAAAACAAGCATTATTTTCAAAACAGACGAAGAAGAAGCCGACATGAACCCTTACATAACCTCGGAATCCGAGCATGAATCAGATATAGATAGTGAGTCCGAAGATGTAACTGAGGAATCAGACAATGATCACCTTGATTTTGGCTTTTCCCATACCTTGGAAAATGATGATGTATCCATATCCCAAAGTAATGAGACGAGGCACTCTTTTGCTTACTTGGATGTTTTCTGTGATAATATTTATCGCATGCGTAATATGTGTGAATGTAATGAGATGAATGAACTCCCGGATTCTGTCGAAATCAACCTGGGTACTGAGATTGACCCAAAGATCACAAGGATTGGTACGGCTCTTGACGGTACAATTCAAGATGACTTAGCAGCTTTAATCAAGGAGTATGTGGACGTGTTTGCATGGTCCTATGAAGATATGCCGGGTATTGACCCGGCCATTGCTCAGCATCGGATTCCTCTTCTTCCTAACACCAAACCCCGTAAAGCAGAAAGCTCGCCGTCTCCAACCTCAGTAGACCTTGAAGGTAAAGGAAGAAGTTGAGAAGCAGATTCTGGCCGGGTTTCTAGAAGTGACTGAATGGTTAGCCAACATAGTGTCGGTTCCAAAGAAGGACGGGAAAGTAAGAATGTGTGTAGATTACCGAGAATTGAATAAAGCCTGTCCCAAAGATGAGTTCCCACTGCTGCATATTGATCTGCTGGTGGATGCAATGGCCGGACACTCATTATTATCCTTCATGGATGGGTTCTCCGGGTACAACCAAGTAAAGATGGCGGCAGAAGATAAGCATAAAACATCCTTCCGAACAGATGGGGCACATTCTGCTATAAAGTCATGCCTTTTGGATTAATCAATGCGGGAGCAACATACCAAAGGATGGCTACCACACTCTTACATGACATGATGCACAAAGAAGTGGAGGTCTATGTGGATGACATGATTGTGAAGTCGGAAACTCGGGAATCCCATGTGTCTAACCTAAGGAAGTTCTTCGAGAGATGTCGGGGGTTCGGCATGAGAATCAACCCTCAGAAGTGCGTCTTTGGTGTTCAAGCGGGGAAGTAGTTGGGCTTCATGGTGAGCGAGCAGGGCATAGAAGTGGACCCCTCCAAGATCAAAGCTATTCAAGAAATGCCAACTCCGAAGAGTAAGAAAGAAGTCCGAAGCTTTCTTGGGCGGATACAGTATGTTAGCCGTTTCATTGCCCAGCTTTCCAACATTTGCGCGCCTATTCACCGCTTACTCAAAAAGGGGGTTCCAGTTAGATGGGATGATAAGTGTTAAGAGGCTTTCGAGCAAATCAAGAAATATTTATCCAACCCTCTAGTGCTCCAACCTCCCAGGCCCGGAAAACCTTTGTTATTATACTTGACTGTCACGGAAGAAGCCATGGGTGCAATACTAGCTCAGTATCTATCGGACTCCCGCACTTAGACCGCCATCTACTATCTGAGCAAGAAGTTTAATGGATACGAATTAAATTACAACATGGTAGAGAAGACATGTGTGGCGCTCACATGGGCCTATCAAAAGCTTCGGCACTACTTCATCTCTTTTGAAGTCTTACTCATCTCTCAGATGGATCCCATCAGGTACTTAATGGAGAAACCCGTACCGAGCAGCTGCACAAGCAGATGGGTCGCAATTCTATCACAATTCGACGTTCGTTTATTTCACAGAAGGCCGTCAAGGGAGGCGCCATAGCTGATTTCTTAGCTTCTCAACCGGTAGGGAGTGATTAGAGGTTTGAACCACAATTCCCGGATGAAGAAATAATGAACTTGGAGACACCAACCTGGGAGATGCATTTCGACGGGGCACCTAACATGAGTGGCTTTGGGACGGGAGTGGTTCTTATGCCTCCTGATAGGGTGACTTACCCAATCTCGTGTAAATTGGAATTCAAGGCAACCAACAATGTGGCTGAATATGAAGCATGCATCATCAGCTTAGAGATGATACTCAACCTAGGGATCAGGCAGATAAGAGTGTTTGGAGATTCAGCCCTGGTAATATTCCAGGCAAAAGGAGAATGAAAGATCAAGGAAGAAAAGCTGACACCTTATCATGATCACCTACAGACCTTAGCTTCCAAATTTGAGGTGATTGATTTCTAGTATGTACACAGGAGAGACAACCAATTTGCCAACGCATTAGCTACACTTTCCTCAATGATAACAATGCCATCATTTTGCCTTTGACAGTCCAGAGGAGAGACAAACCATCCTTCTGCTGGAGTGAAGAGCCAAGTGAATCGTGGTTCCAAAGCTATCTGAACCAATTAAACCACAACGAGCCCCCCATCATGGCTCTCACCACTGCAAAGATAGACCAACCATAACATGGCCAGACAGGGGACGATGATGACTTAGGCCATTGGTATAAGGACATACCGGAGTATCTTAGGGAAGGGACATTCCCTAAGGAAGCAACGGTTGAAGAGAAGAAAATTCTGAGGAGATTGGCTGGGGGATATGTCATATGTGCTGGGAATCTTTATAAAAGACATGCTACGGGGATCCACTTGTTATGCATAAATGCAAGAGAGGCGGGGCGAATCATGAAGGAAATCCATGAGGGAGATGGAGGTCCACACATGGGAGGGGACATGTTGGCTCGAAAGATATTACGATTAGGATATTTTTAGTCAACAATGGAGGCTGACTGTGCAAAATTTGTAAAATGTTGCCACACATGTCAAGTCCATGGGAAGCTGCAGCAAAAACCGCCATTACCATTGACACCCATGTCTTCACCTTGGCCTTTCTCCACATGGGGCTTTGATGTCATCGGGAAGATAACCCCAAAAGCCACAAATGGACACGAGTACATATTGGTGGCCATTGACTACTTTTCCAAATGGGTGGAGGCTGAGTCATATGCCTTGCTCACATCTAAGAAGGTAGCCAAATTTATCCGCAACAACATTATTTATCGTTATGCCGTCCCACATGAGTTGATATCGGATAATGGTTCACATTTCAAAGCTGATGTCGAGAGGTTATGCCAGAAATTTGGAATTAAGCGTCATAAGTCTTCGCCCTATCGACCTCAAGCCAATGGTGTAGTCGAAGCTGCCAATAAAAATATGAAGGTCATCCTGGGAAAGATGATATCCACGCACAAAGAATGGGTAGAAAAATTGCCATTGGCTTTATGGGGTTACGGGACCTCCATCAGATCTTCCACGGGCACGACTTCATATTCTTTAGTATATGGCATGGAAGCGGTACTACCCGTAGAACTCGAAGTACAGTCATTAAGAGTGGCCCGAGAAAGTAAGCTTCCTGAAACAGAATGGGTGCAAGAAAGACTGGATCAATTGGCATTGTTAGATGAAAAGAGGTTGACAGCCTTGTATCATATACAAGGATACCAAAGGAGGATAGCTCGAGCTTTCAACAAAAGGATCAGGGAGAGAGGATTGAGAGAAGGGGATCTGGTGCTAAAAGAGGTGAGACAACCGGTGCATGACCCAGGGGCAAGTTCAAAGCAAAGTGGATTTGACCTTATGTCATCAAGGAGATTCTACCGAAGGGAGTAACAAAAATCCGAGATTTGGACAGAAACGAGTTTCAAGAGCCGGCCAACTTGGATCAATTAAAAAAGTATCATGTGTAATTTGAACTGATGCAAAAAGAACTACGTAGACCTGATTCCATGCGCTCGAAAAAAAAAAAGAAAAGAAAGCGATAAGCCATGGATACGTAAGAAGCCCAACTCGGGTCCGGTCACTTTATTAATAAAAGATCAAAGGTTGACGAGAAAGGAAATGGGAGTTCATTCACTCGTTTATTTTGCATGCATTATACATGTCATGAATACTTATCTAAGTAAAACATCTAAAGTACGCTTAGGTATCCTCTCCATGATCACTGGGGGACACAGGTTCTTGACGAATGTTCGATCCCAGGAGTCTATCTCTGTAACCAGAGAGGATTCGTTCGGTCTCTCTCACGCTCTTCTGCAACCACCTTTGATAATTCGTGGAAGAATAGGGATTGGCGATGTTACAAACCTTCATCTTCGTGGGAAGACTCCAATACCCTTGCAAGAGCTTTATAGTGCGACCATCCATTAACCTATCCAAAGGCGGAGAAGGGAGAGGAGGAATCATCTGATCATGCCCAAACTACCGTGCTACCCTGGATGGATGATAAAAGGTTGTCCGAAGGACTCCTGGGAGCACCACAACCTTATGACCAACTGTATGGATGATCACTTCTTGCATCTTGAACCAAGGGCAATGCAACATAACCTGATATTCCTCCAAACACTTCATGAAAACCACCCATTCCTTGATAGGAGAGGGAGCAAAGGAAAGGACCCGTTCTTGATATCCCATCGAAGTATACAAGTCCAATCTCAGAGGATGGATTAGTTTAAGGTGATCACACAACCACATCTGCGGGAAAACAAATTCATGGGTTAAGGAAGGAGAAAAGGATGAGTCCCGAAGATGCATGAAATTTAGAAGCAATACCTGAAGAAGTAAGGGGGAACCAGTCAAGGGCTTGTCCAGACAGGCTGCCAGGACGTCCAAACAGGCAAGAGTTTCGCCTAAAACAACAGGTACTATACTGTGACCGTTGAACGATTTGGCCACTAGCGCACCTACACTTAGAGGGCATACAGCGGAGTGACTAGTCAGTAAGAACTCAAGCACCATCGTCAGAGCCAGGGCGTGATCATGATACCTTTTCCATGATGCATCACATTCGAGGTACCCACATGACACAACATCGACGGAGTATTGATCAACCAAGGGTGACAAGTTCATATGTGCATCCTTACCTAATAGATATTCCATCTGTCCCTCTGTAACGGACAAGAATGCACAAACCTTAGATTTGGTCACTGCAGCAGGGGAAACTATGGCAATATCATCTTCTACCTGGGTTTCAAGGAGTGCACAGAATTCATCCACCAACGGATATAGTTCCACCATGGAAGGGCCGAAGCGGAACACACGGCGATCGTGATCCCAGAACATAGCTGCAGCACGAATTAAGTTCTCATTAACCTTCACTTCAGCCAGGTTAAACAAGGCAGAAAGCCCTGGCAGCTTGAAATCAGGGAGACGCGCTTGGGGGACACTTCCCATCCAATGGAGCACGCTAGCATGGAAATCTTCACTCATGGCTACTTTAGATGTATTTGAAAGAGATTCCAACGAATTATAAGGGTCTCTGGGTACTCAAGGCTTTATTTATATTGCTCCAGGGTCGGTGGAATCTGTGAAAACCCTAAAGCCCAAGCCTGAAGACCGAAAAGGAAAGATTCGGGGGCCATAACCGCCACGACCGGCGGTCATGTCGTGAAGTTCGCCACTGTAGGCGGTCATCTACGCAAGACCGCCGTGTCTGGCGGTCACTAATCCACTTGACCGCTCGGTCGGCAGTGTGTGGGCCCCGCCTGAAGAATTCCGAAAAAACCTGAATAATTTTAGGGAGAGAGAAAATAAAAAAGAAGAGAGAAAAAAAGAAAGGGATGTACCCTCTTATTAGGGAGCAAATTTTTCACCTAAACAAGGAGCACCTATCGACACTTTTACTTGAATTTGCAATAATAAGTGTTTTATGTACCATGCATCCATGATTTGCCAAATATTTGTGCATAAGGACACGTTGCCTCCACTTATTCTAATTACCATGGGCACGAGAAACCCATTCTTTGTTTACTGTCGGGTTGAAACACCCGGGGACAACTAGTAAGATCAAGGCACATTGAACCTCATCTTTATAACCGTGACGGGATACTAGGGGCATGGAATCTAGACACATCCAACCCAGAACTTAGGAGAGCCCAATCAAAAGCCGTAGACCTAGTCTTCGCAACCCGGTAAGATGAGATAAGAGAGATGAAAGGGTCTAGACAAGAGAGTAGCCAACCTAGCAAACTCAGTCATGAGAGAGACCAGGGAGGAGTGAACCTAATCAGAGGAGAAGGTGAAAGAGTCCGATCAAAGCCAAAGGCCCGGCTTTTGCAAACCAAGAAATGAGAGGTAAGGTATCCAGACATGAATAGAGCCAGACATAAAGAGAGGAACCCAGGTATGAGGAATTCAGACCCCAAGTGTCTAAACATAAGAACCAGTCAGCCAGGCGACCAAACCTTGCAAACCTTGAGAATGAGCCGACCTTGAGACATACAAGTCAGAAGTCGGGAACCCTGTTCTCGCAAACGATGAGATGAAGAGACTAGACGAAAACCGAATACCCAATATTCACAAACCTCGGCACGAGGTAACACCAAGACAAAAGATGAAATGCCCAAACCTCGGCATGAGCTAACACCTAGACATAAGATGAAATCCTCACACCTCGGCATGAGGTAATACTCGGACCTGAGAAGAAATGTGCAAACCTCGGCATGAGGTAACACCCAGACTAAGATGGTCAGGCTGACGACCCGGTAGATAAGATGATTTTATCACCTCGGGATGAGATGATTCCCGAGAATATGGGATGAGATGATTCCCATAATCCGAGGGCCAGTCCCTCAAACTTCAGGATGAGATGATTCCCAAAAACCGAGGGCCAGTCCCTCAAACCTTCGGGATGAGATGATTCCCGGAGCGGAGCATGAAATGCTCCAAACCATGACACACACCACGAGCATCTGTCATTCAAATTTGGTTGTTCTTGTCTTACGTTGTTTCGTCCTTAACTCATAAGGACTCATCAACGAGGGGCATCTGTGAACACCCAAATTTGACCTACGGAAATTTTACTAAATTAGACTTTGTACATGTGTAGACATAGGATCAATGAGATGATTTGATCCATGGTTCAAGCATGATATGAATTTTAATTTAGTAGAATTAATGTATTTTGATGACGTAAACCTTTATGCACTTAAATCCTATGATTAATGAGATGATTTAACCTTAGGATAAAACATATGATAAGGTTTATTCGCATTAAAATATATTTGGGCCTTTTTATTTGTCTTTACCCAATAATAATGAGATGAATTGTTCTTGGGTTAGGAATGGATTTAAGAGTCCAAATTAATTATTATCCAGAGTTTGTCCAGCCCATTAACACATTTCTTGCAGGTCACTTTTAGCTCTGATTTTCGTGGAAAATCAGAGTTGATTATCATTTAAGTAGATTTGGTGTTTTTGGCATGATTTTGGGCTTAAATAGGTGTTAATGTGTAATCTCTTGATTATGGAATGATTTGAGGGAGTAATGACCAAGTAATTGAGTGATTTCTGGGTAGATTAGGGGTTGATTACGCGGTAGGATCGAATCAGGCCTGAATTAGGGGGATTGGGGGCTCGAAAAGGAAAGAACGGGTGAAACACGGGGCGACCGGCTGTCATCTCGTGAAGACCGCCAGCTGCCGACGGGCATCCACACAAGACCGCCGGTAGTGGCGGTCATGCAGTGTACTGCATGACCGCCGGCAATGGCGGTCATCACCCTCCAGAATCTCCGATTTTTCTGATTTTGTTTCTTTTTTGATCCTACGCGGTTTTGGACCAGATTTTCGGGCATAATCTTCACCATTAAGCAGGTCCACGCCCCTAGGCTTCCCAGAACACTATAAATAGGGCCCTTCACACACATTTCAAGGACGGACATTCTTTCTCACATACACAGCCATAAGCTCTTCTTGCTTGGAGAAACTCTACTTCTCCAAGCCTAGAAATATTTTCTAAGGCAGGAACTCTTGAGGATTTTCATGGGGAGCATCGAGCAGTAGTCTAGCAAGGAGGAATCAAGAAGAGGATCAACCATAGAGCTAAGAAGTGGCAAGAATGTGGGTGGAGAACTCGACCCATTGCAAGGAGCTAGAGGAGGGCTACATAAGGTAATCCTGAATCCTTTTTGATTGATTCTTGGTGATTGATTGCTGATGCTTTTGATGATGTAAGTGGCCACTGTGTGCCATGTTTAGAACTACGTGGCTTTGACCCCGATTACTCGGGTACGTAGGTAGTCTCGATTTCACAACGGGATGCAAGCCAAGTCTTTTCCTCCCCCCTTTCTTTATTTTCCACAGTCTTGCACACGCGCACAAGGCATATTTATGCTCTTTGATTGCACAAGATTTCGACCCAACACGGACGGGTGCCTAACACCTTCCCATCCGTGACGAACCCCCGATCCCATATCTTCGGTTCGCCATGACCAGTTGCCTATGGAGTCATATGAAGGTTTTTTCCCAAGTTTTGCCCTTAATAAAACTTGGGTGGCGACTCCAATGATATGGGATTGACCCGAGGAAGAAGGTGAAAGGAATAGGTGAATAGGCCCAAGTGATTTTGGGTCGGGTATTCACACCCTCCCTTCATTCTTCTTCACCCTAGGAGCTGCGCTCCTTAGTGCACATCTTTGCACTTTTCTATCTCCCCCAGTCCCGCTCTAAGTTGAAAATAAAAGGTTTGATATTCGCCCTCTTCTACCTCCCTTGTCCCCCTCAAAGATCGGAATTCGGATGCGAGGTCGTCGTCTTCCTAAACATCCTTTTGCGTGTTAGAGCTCTATCTCTCCCTCCGTCTAAGGGTCGCTTGGGGTTCCCATCGTAACGTTATGATGCAGAAATTATTTTAGCAAATCACCAGTGCTATGCCGTTATAATGTCCAGATCTATATCCGTGTGTCCTTTTCGGCATATCGTTATAATGCCGAAATAATTGCAGTTTTCGTTAACAGTACGTATGGAAACCCATTTACTTTTATACAGTTGTGTGATTGTTTGTGTTGCATCCATTGCATTATAAATATTTATGTTGCATTGTTTGTCGGCATTCATGTTTGTTTGTGTGTTTGCTTGTTAGCATTGCATGTTAGAGGGTCCCCAACAATGAAATGGATATGTCTACTAGGATAGGCCCTAAATCAACTTCTGCGCTCGATGTGAAAATCTTTAAACTCGATTTTAAAAATGCTTTTCCTTCGTTGATGATCATATCGTCAAAGATAGTGCCTTCAATCAATGATGGCGACTTCAATGATACTAAGTGTCTCTCAAGAATGAGAAATGTTTTCAATGATTTCAAAGATACTTTCTGCGAATCCTTTTGGGCATGAAAATCTTTATAGATGCAAGCTTTTGTCAAATCCACACACCTTTACCAAAAGAGAGTTTTGATGCATAAAGAGCCAAATTTCTCCAAATTACACCTTTTCAAAAAAAAATCCTTAAAGCCTAGTTTTCCAAACACAAGATGTCTTTGCCAATGCAGTTTCAAGTGGATGAGGCGCAAGCTCAAATGTGTAAATAGTTTGCATTTAGTTTTGTATATGTGTTTGTTTATTTATGTGAAGTGTATGATCTGACTATGAACAAAACACATTGACTTTGGCATCCAATATCATCGGTACTATCTTAGTAGAGATGGTACTCCACGACAAACGAATCCCCGGACCCTCCTCTTGGTTTTAAGATCAGTGCATTATCCGGAGTCAACAACGGGTTTTCCTCAAATTTTCCCTTAATAAATTTGGGTGGTGACTCCTTATCAAGATGACAACCAAGAGAACACCGAGAACAGTGTGTGCCCAGTATTTCCGTGAGTTTGTCCGGATTTGCGATATTCTCTTTAAATGAACTTAGCCAACATGTGAATACCGTACATGCATATTCTGTCTATGGTTGTTGGGTTTTAAGTGAGACCTTTTATGACTCCTCCAATTTAGATCTAGGAATATGCATGGAATGATGGTTCTTTGGGAAGCAGTTAATTCATCTATTGTAACGTCCCGGCTTGTCGACTATCACTACAGACCAACACGGGACCTTTCCAACATGCTTTGTCCTCACTCGCACGTTTCCGGGGAAAACTTCCCAGGAGGTCACCCATCCTAGAATTGCTCCAAGTCAAGCACGTTTAACTTTGGAGTTTCTCTAGAATGAGCACCGAAAAGGTAGGTGCACCTTGTTGATATAGTTAGTACCCATCAAACCATTTAAGCTACTCTCAATTGTACAGTCCCATACCTGTACAACCTCGAAATCACTCTAACTGTGCAGCCCCATTCCCTACACAGTCTCAGGATCTCTCTTATTCCGGTGTGGATCGGTTCATTCCCGTGTCCCTTCGTCTAGAAGCCTGCCGGAAGCCGCTCCTTGTCCATGCTCATCCCAGCACCGGCGTACACTTCCCGCCCTCATAGACCCCAAGATGTCACAGGCCCACCAGCTTCCGCTAGGTTCGTCCCCGAACCTTGCACCGTACTAGAGGAGTCTTGGAGCTCTGCTACCAACTGTGGAGGCCCGTATCCCAATATAATAAAATAAACATAATTAAAATAAACGAAAGAGATTTACCCAAATACCCTTGAAACCCGGGATACGAATATCGGTGCTTCAGCACACAAACATTATCCATAGAAATTTATTAATACCGAGATGCCATAAAATGAAAGAAATAACCCGGCTTAACAAGTCGTAAGCCACCACGGCATCACGCCGAAATAACATCACAAAATTAAACTCCGGCAAAACCCTGATAAAGAAGTAAAAACATTTATGACATCTCAAATTAATTCACATGCAGCGGAAGATAAAATAATAATAAAAATCAAGTAGAAAATAACATGCATATGGGCCCTATGGATCCAACCGAGAGATGATGCACAACTACCTGCTGAAATATCCGCGTCTGAACTCCGAGTCGAGGTTAAGGTGAGAACAGCACGCTAACTAAGGTCTGAAAAACAACGGTGGCGATTATGTGAGTCGCCTACTCAGTGAACACTAAAAGTCTAAGTATACATGAAAGTGAAGTCATGCTCGTGGGGTGAGTAGTTCACGAGCACAAGTTCAACATACAAGCAAAATCAGAATCACACACCAACACATAAACATCATATTGTGTTATTGTCCTTATTATTTAGATTCAATGCATTATTTTATTGTTATAGTTATTATCATTATGGGCCCTCTACTGTGAGTCAAGTCTCGGTAGCGCATCTGATCAGATCCAGGTGTGAAACCCAAGTGTCGAACCTCAGAAGGGATAGATTCTGAGGTCTAAAACCACTGATAAATCTCGAGTGGCCGCTAGCTACCTGAGGGTGCACTCAGACACACCTAACTGGTGCAAGTCTTCCAGAGGTGCACCTACATCCCTTGGGATACCATGCTAAACAGCATAAAGTGACCCGAGGGTACCCAACCCTCTCTCGGGGCTACCAGCCGACTCTACAGTAGAATTAATATTTTATTCTTAATTACACGTTTACATTTCTGTCGAAATACACTACGCTTCTAGGGATGTGTGAATTCCATGTGTTTTTGTTTCATCCGGGCCTTCGGCTCATAACTACACACTATCACCAAAACATAATACATGTTATATTCCATCACAATTTCTCATATCGAAATTAGGCATGTGAAAACAATCAGGTATACAATTCCAATCACCGCATGTAGCAAACAAGGCAAGTAAACAAACAAACCACACCAACATGCATTCACAAAACATAATATTGTCACCTCAAAAATGCCGAGTATGACTTCTCCCCGATCTGAGTCTACAGCTTCCGAGATATCTCCCGTGCCTGAGTACCGGTACATAATATAGTCACTAAACCAATTTTAGAAGTAAAAACGTGCATGTATGCTAAAGGTACGCCCCAATCTAGTAACTCCCGTCCCTAACTAACCGATTAAAAGATTTTCGGGTCTAAGCCCAAAAGGATATTTTTCTCATCCATAACTCCAACGATTAGGGATCTAAGGTTAGGTGACCCAAATCCGTGAACGATTCCCGGGCCTAAAACCCACTAACTCCTTAAATAAGAACCTCAGGCCGAGGGCCCACTTCACTACGTTCATATTAACCGATTATGAAAATTGGGCTTCGAGCCCGTTCTTAATGTCTGTAAATTAATTATCTGCGTTTAGGCCTTAAGTCCATATCTTAAATCCATGAAACATTCTAAACTTTAAAATGAGGTTATTTGGGCTTGGGCTCGGTTTTTTCTAAAAACCGTTCTAAGGTTGTTTCCGAACCCAAGAGTTATCGGCCTAAGTTCTATCTGTGTCGGTAAGTCCTCCCGGCCACACACTCTAAGTCTCCGCTCTCGGTAAACCGCAATTCACTTGGTATACAACTATATATAAACATGTATTTTGATAAATAATTCAAAATTTATGTACAAGACATAACCGAGGCAAAACATAGTTAATTACCGTCTAACAGTCGTAGAACGAGAAAATTTATCCGTTGGGCAGAATCCGAGCCTTCGCCTGAAAATTCCCGAGCCTCGCCGGAACAGTGCGTGCTCCTCGGATTCCGGTCAGCCTTGCCGGAAAATGACCCAAGATGCCGAAAACCTCAACAAACTGCCAATGCCGAAAACCACAACCCACATTCAATCCCCAACTCAAGACAACAATCAACGAACGAAATTCCACAGATCCTAAACAGGTTAGGAAAAAGAGTTGAAGGATTGAATCCTTACCGGAGGACAATCCGCACTGTTGGACGTCGGACCCGTGCAAACCAACTCAGCAGGCGCCTTCACCGAACACCAACACAGCCACACAGCTCTCGTCCGGCCACCACAACCTTGTCACAGCACGACGACGACGCGGTGGCAGCAACTCCTCGCATAGGCCCCCTCGTCACGGCCGCGGGGCTCGTCGACGAAGAAGATGGTGTTGGTGCCGGCGCGAGAGAAAGAGAAGACGTGAGGAGTTGCAGGGACGGAATGGAGAGGAGAAGAAAAGGAAGAGATGAAGAAAGAGAGAGGAGGGGTTGTAGGGGTGATGACCGGCGACGGCGTGAAGGAAAAAGGAGAAGTGAGGGGTTGGGAACGAAATCGAAAAAGAGATGAGGAAGAAGAAGGAGAAATCAGAAGGGAAAAGAAAGAGGTGGTGGGGTATCATGCCGTTGACGGCATGATTGAAGGCAGATCGTGGAGACATTGCCGTTGGGCAGTGGCGCCTGAGTGGGAAGGAAACGGGAAAAAAAAGAAAGTGAAGAAGAAAAGAAGAAAGGAAGAAGAAGGAGGAAGGGGCGCCTGGGCTTGACCTAGCCGGCCGAACGACTTGTCGTTTGGCTTGGCCTAGTCAACCCGCCCAGGTTGACCCTTCCCAAATGTTTTTTTTTCACACACTCAAAACGACGTAGTTTGGACTAAAACTACGATTAACTTCGTGTTTCATCCAGAAATGCGTTTTAGGTCCGACTAAGTTCAAAAGCGACATATTACCGCTTATAATTAATAAATCCCATGAAAAATAAATTAATTTTATTTCCATTACTGAAATCCGAAATTTTCTTATAAATCAAAAATGAGAAAAACCGGGGCGTTACAGTTCTACCCACCTTAAAAAAAAAATTTCGTCCTCGAAATTCAATCATCAAATCCGTAGGTCCTACCACGATGATCTTTTGGTGTACTCCACCAGGCGTTCAAACTCAACGCGAGATATCGCTTATACCCTTAAGCGGCGTTTCCTCCGCCTATATAAACCGAACCTCATAACCGAGAACTCATCCAGGACCATGGACTCACCACTAAGATCCCGTACTACCTTTGACTCAGAGGATGACAGTTACATCGGCGGTACTGCTTTCCCGACAAGCTCCGATGAGGAACCTCCTAAGAAGCGGTTCAAGACCAACATCATCGGCCTGAAGGAGCATATGGTGGTCTCTCCAAGACGGCGAAAGAAACGTGCCAACAAGAAAACTAAGGATAAGAAGGGCAAGGCAACAGCTGAGAGCAACACTCCTCTGCAGACAATGAAGCAGCTGGACACTTCACTGAAGAAGGTCAGCACAGCAGTGATGCAGATTGAACTGGCCTGTATGGGACTCTCTTCTCAGATCGCGAACATACAAGAACTTGTAAAAGATCTGAAGAATCATGTAACTCCGTAGAGTGCTTCTCTTTTGTTGTAAAACGTCATGAAATCAATAAAATAAATTTTCTTCGTAAGTCATAACTCTTATGTTGCGAAATCTCGTTTTAAATCGATTAAAAACAGCAATAAAGATATGAAATCAAACATAAAGAAATTATAAATGAAGCAAAACACGTTTAATAAAGTCAAAACATTAAGAGGTTAAAACAAAACATGTTTTCATGTTCGGCGCCCTTGATCGATCGTGAACATCCCTGATCCCGAGAAACGTAACATACACAGCTAACGGTGACGTTGGTTTCCCTCATGGAAAAGACGGCCGTTAACTCGCAAGACGATGATCATGGGAACGTCCTGTGTCCCTCGGAAGAAGCGTTATCCACTTTTCCACAATTTCCGCATGAGCCAAAGACGTCTGTCAAGTCTCGTATCTCTCCACGATGTCCGAACAGCTGCAAGCTTGTCGCACATGTGCTCTACTCGAGGTGTGGTCCCATCGGTCTAGTCACAACGGTCACGAAGGCGTGTGATGAAAGATGTAGACGCAAGTCTTAAGGAGACTAAAATGAAATAGCCTAGGAAATTGAAAATCGCAAGATAGGAAAGGGCTGATAAACTCTAGCATTTGTTGCCCGAAAAAAAAAAACAAACACATAAAGTGTTGAAGCAATAAATGAAGCAACGGCAAAATTTTCAAAAGCAAATCTTGAAAATCAGACACAGTAAACACGCTCCCCTTAGGACTATAAAAGACAGTGTGGTGAGAAGTAAGTCATCAAAAGCATTTTAGAGCAACCAAACGTCCAGGCAAAGAAACCTCAAAACTCAGGAAAAGCAAAACACCCACACGTCAAAAACACAATGCCTGCCCCATCATCCATTTTCTTCGTCGAAGGTGCCCACCTAGGCAGAAGAAACCGACTGGCCTATAGTATGATCAATGAGCGTCCAGAGGAACTTCCAAACGAGCTCGGTAGAATGCCCCGACTGGTCTTCGTCGATGAGCTCTATTCCTCCAGATTCTTCGTCACACCCATGGAAGAGACGTTCTTCCTAGAAGACCATGGCACCTTGAGGGCCTCTTTCTACGGCTCGACCAACTCCGTCATGTTTTTCATCTTTGAAAGACTTTAGGAGTTCAACCTAGAGTCCACCTGCCAGTCCCTGGAGCATGGCGCCTACTACCAGCTCTCGATGACTGCCCAAAGCATGCCCAGAATGACGCGCTTACCTCTAACTTGGCCAAAGGCCCGACTGCTGGTGTGGAACTGCAGAGGAGTTGCAAGGCATTCCCAGGAGTTCTCGTGCACCCTGAGGGACCTGAAGAACCAATACAAGCCAAACATGGTTCTTCTCACAGAGACCCAGTGGCGACCTGAAGACGATCACGGTCTCATCCCACTCCGGTTCCCTACAGCAAATCGGTTCGAGCTCCCTGGCCAGAACAACACGGGCGGCATGTGGTTCTCCTGGAGCGATAGGGTCACGGTCAACATCAATAATGACCCCAATAGCTTCAGGGTCAACGCCGTTCCGAGGAGATGAATGTGTTTTTATTTTTATCAAAAATCAATGTAATGCTTATGTTTGTAATGATATTTTTAGTATTATTAATAATATTAATGTTTCCGCTTATTTATGGCATAAATTCCACTTATGTGAATGCTCCTCGAAACAAACATTGACAACTTCCATTCTTATTAAAATTCGTCCTCGAAAACTTACATAATAATAATAAAAGAAAAGAAACAAAACAAAGTAAAGTGAAACCTCCCGAGTCATCTCATTCTTTTGGAGCGTCGGTAGCTTCCTCCCGAGTGATAGAGTACACCCTAGGAGTCGCAACTGATCGAGTAATACCTCTACGGCTCGGGGCTCCAGAACTCCCACGACTTCCTCCCTGGTGTCCAACACTCTTGTTTGGAGCAGAAGAACCTGTACCATTAGCCACGGAGTTCTGTACGGTATACTAGGACCCACTACCTCCACTATCGCGAATCCTCGTGTAACATTCTGACCTGTGGTGTCCCTGCTTCCCGCAATACCAACATGTAATAGGAGGTCTTGTCCATGGGCCCCGCCCTCGAGATCCAAATTGATAAGACCTTCCTCCCGAAGATTTGCCAGGTCCACCTTGATAATTCTGTCCTCGGGACTTCTTCGAACCTTGGTAGGAAGAACCCTGTCGACTCATGTAACTTGCATCACCAGAACCAGAATGTTGCCTCTTTTGTTCAGACACTGTTGACTGTTTCTCCCGCTCGGCTGGCCGGGCCTCCTGCCCGATCAACTAAATCCTCTCAGCATCAAAAGCAGCCTCACAAACTGCCTCCCAAGTCCGGTGTCTCCCACCAGCCATTACTATCGCCAACTCGCGGCGCAGAGCGTCAACAAACTGCCTACACTGTGTGACCTCATCGGGCACAAACTCCTTGGCGTAAGAGAGAAGAATACTAAACCGGATCCTGAATGCAGACACCGACTCATCGGGCCCCTGTTTCACCTCAAGAAACTGTTTTTTCTGGTCCTCCAAAAAACCAACGGTAAGGAACTCCTTGTAGAATTTATCCTTGAAGTCAGCCCATGGCATCACCACTGGTCTAGGTAGGTTCACAACAAGTCCATGCCACCAGCTCAATGCGTAACCCGTGAACTTGTGTGCCGCAAATCGAGCCCAGTGCTCGGGTGTATACGTGAATTTCTCCAAAACATTCTCCACCTGGCGGAACCAATCATCAGCCACCCTCGCGGTGATTCTCTCTCCCGAGAACATCTCAACTGCTGTCTTATCTATGTGCTTATAACCACTCTCCATACCGTCTACCGCAGGTGCTACGGCAGGTGCAACTGGGACGGCTTGGGCGCCCTGCTGTTGCTGATGAAACCGTAGAAACTGCTGCCACTGCAGAAAAGCCTGAAACTGTTGTTGTATCGCCGCATCCATACCAGGAGGTACTAATGGCACTGCTTTTGCGCTCCTGCTGCACCAGCATTTCCTTGACCATTAGGGACTTGCATCACCGACACAAAGTCGAAAACATGGCTAGGGAGTTCATCCTGCCCATCAGCATTGTGCCGGTCTTGCGGTGGATCCATAATAACGCCTATATGAATGCAAAATATGTCAAAACATTTTGAGTTTCAAATAGGAAATCGGCTTTAACACATAAATCACTTGTAATTTAAAGTCACATTTCTTTTAAAGCCAAGGATCTGAAGTTAATCGTAGTTTTTTTCTGTGAAGGCCCTCTCCCCGAGGGACCCACCATATTCAGGTATTGTTACATCACATCCCTCAGCCCACACCTTTTCAAGGTTTAATCCTTTACCATGCTGCAGCACTAGGGATTCGAACTCGGGACGTGATGCTTTTTATCCCCCTCAAGGAGAGCACCTTCACCAATTCATCTGCATATGAGTTGGTGAAGGTGCTCTCCTTGCGGGGGATAAAAAGCATCACGTCCCGAGTTCGAATCCCTAGTGCTGCAGCATGGTAAAGGATTAAACCTTGAAAAGGTGTGGGCTGAGGGATGTGATGTAACAATACCTGAATATGGTGGGTCCCTCGGGGAGAGGGCCTTCACTTCTATCCTGGGAATCATTGACCGATTCTCTCCACTGAGGTTAAGCTAGTTCATACGAAATATCACGAATGGCAGGCCATCGATTTTAAACCGAGGTAACGAGGCGATATCCCTGCCAACTGGACCGCGGCGTGATGCTCACAATTTTACCTTCACCATGAAATGATAAGGAGAAGTGTTTTGAAAAAGAGGATGGAGGAACTAGGAGTACTAATTGAGTTTCTTATCAGAGATAAGAACCTCTTGAGAGCTGTGTTAGAGAACTGGTCGAGGAAGAACAAAGAGAGTATCTGGCTGTTGTGTGAGCCAAATCCATTGCAGAGAAGGAAATAGAAGCAATTGTGCATCCGAAAGATACTTCGGGGTTCCTGATTTTGCTCTAGTACAAAATCATGTTGTTATGGAAGATGTTGCCAGAATTGCAAAAGAAGTAGGGATCATGGTGAACAAAGCAAAAGATGTAGTTGTCACTGATAAAGGAAAAGAGATTGAGAAGAAGAAAATTGACATTTATGTGAAAGAGCTTGGAGATCCAACAGATAGGAAATGCAAGCAAGCAGGTGGAGTCCTCTCTAGTAAAGGATTATGGCAGCTCCAAAACCAAATCTGTCACGCCTCTGCTTAAGCATGACCGGCCAGGCACCGTGTACACCTACATCATGCCACAGGGCACCCTAAGGCCTATAATCAAACACATAGAAGCTAGTCGTCTTTGTCTAGCGGGTTACTAACCAAGACATATGCGCAATGTAAATGAAAGCAAACCAAGAAAATGCAAAGGAAACAAAATATACTAAGAAGTACCAAATCTCTTTTATCAACCCACATCCACTAATGTTATAAAATTCTTACTACAAGGGGCACTAACTTTACAACCCAGAACATAACCTCTTACAAAGATAAATACAACAAATTAAATAAACCAATCGGCTATACCTATTGACCTACATTACCCGTACTCTCATCTTCGCACCTGAAAGGAAAGGAGGAAATAGGGGGTGAGTATAAAACTCAGCAAGTAAATGAGCCATGCAAGAAAGAAATCACACACTGCACACAAGGCTCGGCATGGGCAACCCACAGTCACGCAACACATAAAATGGTGCACGCATACAATAATACACAAATATCTAGCACTCACGCCCCAAAGCAAACAATCGTGTCCTAGACATGCTCTGGCCTCATTTCCCCCGATTAGCTAGGGTATGATGTGCCCCATGGCAGCCTATGTAGTTTAGTAGCATATATAGGTGTTACTTCTTAGCCCACAACCCCACGTACGAGGTATACAGAATGTCTAGCTACCACAACTCACATAGCTCCCGGTGGACATCGTGTCACACCTGTACCAAACCAAGCGGGCAATATCCTCGGCAAAGGTCAGTGCCATTGCTCTCACTGACTAGAGCCCTGTACAAGGCACCTAGTGCCAATATCTCGTGGCGCACAAGTATAATAAAAGTGCCCACCAACTCATCTCATGGTACATGCAAGCCTCGCAAGCACTACCTCGTGCACCTCACCCAACTAGCTAGTGCTACCACAATCATAATCTCAATCAAGCCAATCACATGCACATTAAGTGGAATGCCAAGCATCAGCACAACAAGTGCAATGCAATCAACCCAACAAGGGAAACAAGTATGCCACAAGCATAAACCACAATCATCATGCACTAACAAGTTACCAATGCATCACAATCATGCACAATTAACCAACAAAGGCCAACCAAGCATGATTAGCCCATAATGGACAACAATGGATAATCCATCTACAATGGTCAGCAAGGCAATCCAGCACTCAACATGCATAATAGGCATACAAAAGGGGCCTTCCGCCCAACAATGGTGCGATAGCAATCATACCCCACATAACATATTTACTTACCGTTACCCAGGCATCCCTAGGCCAATTCCTTTTCCTTTGGAACCAATGAATATTTTGGACCTTATTCCCTGTTACATATATATAAAAACACAACATAATAAGTTCACAACAACTTTAGCTTGTGAAACACAACTCAAAACCATAACACTTATCTTTTTCCAAATCGGGCAGAAACTGCCTTGCACTAGTAGGAAATTCAACTCGAAATATAGAGAACCTATAGGCCAAACCAGCTTCGGACTTCAACATAAATGTTGTAGCCCTATATCTTAGCTTTCTAGATCGACTAAGAACTCTCCAATCCAAGCTTTGTAGCTTCAAATATGGTTCCTAGACTCACTAGAGGTCAAACAGAAGGTTTGTTGCAGGACAATCCCCTTTGAGAGTACATAACTCTCTCATTTTAGCTCCAGAATACCCAAACTAGGTGCCATATGAAAGCTATGGATGTTAGCTATAATTGTGCTTTGGTTTCACTCAATTACAACCTGTGGTTTGGCCGAAATCCCTATTTTAGTTGCCCCCGTCAGTCTGCCAGAGAGTAGAACCCCTTAACTCACTTATCTTCTTCTTCTCTCTTTCTTTCTCCTCTTATGGATCAGCATGAATTTTGGGCAGGAAGTGAGAGGGTGAGGTGCTTGCTTGCACCTTAAAGCTTGGCCAAGTAGGTGACTAAGCATCCACTTGCCACCTCTTGCCCAAAGTGTGCCACTTGCACAAGCACGTGCCACCTCGTGCTTGTTTTTTCGACAAATTGGCTCGTGACAGCCAGCTGCTAGCTTGCACACCCAAATCCACCAGTAGCTTATTTCTGAGCTACTTGGCTCACTCTGATTGGTCCATTTGGCCAATCACGAATTTACATACCATCGGGTCCGATTGTGCACCAACGGGCACTCCGATGCCCTCGTTGTACACCATTTCGTGCCAACTCGGGCCAACGGGTATTTCCCTTGGCCAATTGTGCCTCCAATGCACCTACTCCACCAAATAAACACAATATTTACATAATCCAACATACATTGACCAATTAAATTGATCGGGCTCTTGGTACCTTAAAATTGTCCATCCCGTGCCTTAGCACTTTTCCACATATAATCATGCACACTAGGCCAAGCCCGTGAGCAGTATAAGCCACATTTTGCATCGAGAACCATCTCCCATTATATAGGCATCACATTAAGCACCAAGTATGTACGGGGTATCACAAAATCCTTCGTGCTCAAAGCCAAGAAGAAAGCACATTTGGCTCGAACTCTAACCACATAGGGTTCAAGAGTGAGACCACACACAAGGACTCAATCATCTTAAGAAAAGAAGATGAGAAAGAGGAATGGCAAGAGCTAATTGATTGAGATTTCACAAAAGCTAGAGGGAGAAAATTTGGTTCCTACGCGAACCAAAACTCCGGTGTAGAAAGCAACTGAAGTTAAACAAGTTATGGTTTCAGAGAAAACCACATAGGAGTAGTCTAAAAATGTAAAATCTACAGATCTAAACATGGCTGATGATAGAGACACCCAAGAGGTCAATGAAGAAGTAGGACAGAATGTGAATTTGAAAGAAGTTGCTTGGATTGTCGGGAAAGTGACAATTATAGAGGACAAATTGGAAGATAATTAGAAGGTTCTAGAGATGTTGAACCAATTGTTGATGCTGTAATTCTTTGCTCATTCATATGATTGATGCCTTATTGAGATTTGATGCTTTAAGTCATGCATTGCATTAGTCTTCATACATTATATTACGGCTTCTGCAGGATTTCTATTATGGTTTCATTTACACTTCTCTCTACTATTTGGATATTATGCTAGATCTACTGATTACATAATTACATCTTTTTTCCTATTATTAGTTACTTTTGACAATATGATTTTACTTGTGGTTTTTTATTGATGCCAAAAGGGGGAGAAAAGATGTGTATTGAATGATGAATGAATTAATAATATTGGTATTAGTTTGTGCTATATCTTTTACGCGGAAAAAGTTTAGTGCAGGGGGCGCAATTGGCCAAATAAAATAGTCATACTTTTTATTACTTTTTGGTTGCATGGTTTTATTTGTTAGTTTTGCTGATGCAAAAAGGGGGAGAAGTATATGATGTGTTGTATATTTGAAAAAAAAGGGAGAAAGTATGTGTGTTGAATGGATGAATTCATCCTACTGCTATTAGAGTGTGTACAATTTTCTATGCAGGAAAGTTTATATCAAAGGGGAGCAATTGGCTAAAGGGAATAGTCAAACAAATTATTACTTTTGGTTGCAATAAACCTTTACGGATTGACTGGCTATGATGAATAGCCTTGCTATATTATAAAATCCTTTTATGCAAGGGGAGCAATGAAACAGGAAGAGTTTATATATATATGTCAAATGTGATTTAACCTTTATTTTGTAGGAATCAACACATCATATTCGTCATTATAAAAAAGAGGGAGATTGTTAGCCTAAATATGTGATTAGTGGCTTAATCAGCAAATAATTAAGACCAATCATGTTTAGCATACAAATATATATTTCTAATGATTTTAATAATCATTATATTGTTTTGATGATTAACAAATATATTGCTATGTGTTGTGTTGTTTGAGTATTAGGTAGAAACATTTGGTTCCATAAAGAAATCGAAAGCAGGAAGGTTTGGCTTCACCCGGCTGCAGAACTGTGAGCACCGCGCCTTGGCTCGGTTGGCAGGGATATTGTCCCGTGACTGTGGCTTAAATGTGATGGCCTGCAATTTGTGATTATTCTTTCCAAATGAATTTGAACTTGCTTGATTCAATTTAATGATTTCTGGGCAGCCCGGATGATGATGTGGCCATCTGTCCGGGTCCACTTGACACGTGTTGAAATTTTATTGGAACCAAATGGTAAAACTAGTGGGGCCCACCTATTTTTCCAGAATTTTAATTTCTAAAATTACAAAAATTCTTTTTAATTTTTTAATTGAAATTCTTCCCGGTTGACCCGATTTTACTCTTGGTTCGCCCAACTCAATTTGAGTTAAAAAACAAAAGACAATCCTACTGCAACTTAATTTTGAGTTAGAATAAAACGGGTACTTTACGCTTGAACTCCGCTGTTAGTGCCACCTACTGTAACTCAATTTTTTACTTACAAATCCCCTTCTTATAAATCATCATAATCCTAATTCTAATTATAAGTTTATCCTTTAGCATCAAAAAAATTATAAGTTTATCCCAATCTACTGGTTTATCTCTCGAAATCTCCTCCCGTCTAAACCTTCATCAATTCCTTCTCACTCATCTCTCCAAATCCTAAAAAACACATGACTTTTCACCAACATCCCCAAAACAACAATTGCAGAACACATATTTAATAAAAACCGGCGATGCACAATTAATTAAAAAAAGTATCAATTGAATGTGGATAACAAGAAGGAAACAAATATCCAACCACATATTCGGGAGCGATTTGAACAATAATCAAGGGGTGACAATAAATAGAAAACAAAGAGGAGTATGGGAAGAGAAGAGGAAAAGGGAAAGGAGAAGGGAGGAAGAGCAGCCTAGAGGAGCCACGACTTAAATTAGTTCAAGCCCTTGCCTCACTCCTTTGATCCGTGAAGATAGGCGACGATGGTTCAAACGAAGCCCCAAACCACCCCCAAACGCGTTACTCTGCCTCCTCCAACAAGGTCATCCTCGCCGGCTACTGTCTCACCTTTAATGAGCTCGAGCCCTGCCGCTGAGAGCTCGTCCTGGCGAGCGACACCGTGTGTGGTGTTTTGAAAGAAAGAGAGTGTGCAAACCTGGAGTGATGAGTTATGAAAGAGAAGAGAGAGTTTGCCCAATTCTGAATACCAAGAAATATAATTGATCGCGGTAGGATTGTTTTTCTTTTTAAAATCAAATTGAATTGGGAAAACCGGAAGTAAAATCAGGCCAACCAGCCGGTATTTTAATTAAAAAATCTAAAAATAATTTCCATAATTTGGAAATTAAAATTCTGGAAAAATAGGTGGGTCCCACTATTTTTACCATTTCGTTCCAATAAAATTTCAACACGTGTCAAGTGGACCCGGGCAGATGGCCACGTCATTGTCCGGACTGCCTGAGGTACAAAAAAGGGTCAAAATTCTAAACACAGGGTATACAAAAGGGACAAAAAAACTCCCAAATATACAAACGGGACAAACGCGAAATTCGGGGGCCCAAAAAGGTGCTTGACCCATTTTATTTTACTTTTCTATTTTGATCTTTATTTTCTATTTGATTTTGGTGTTTTCATTGTTAGCTTCCTTATTTGCACACACCCACAAGGCATATATTAATCAATAGTTGCACATAATTTTGCCCCAACATGGATGGGTGCCTAACACCTTCCCGTCCGTGACGAACCCCCGGGTCCACGTTTTTGGTTCGCTGATTTGGTTGCCTTAAGGAGTCATTTGTTTTCTAAGATAGGCTTTTTCCTTGAATTTTGTCCTGCAATAAAATTCGGGTGGCGACTCTAAAGATGTTGGACGACGGTTAAGAAGAATGTGTAAGGATAAGGTGAGGAGGCCCAATGAATTTTGGGTCGGGTACTTACAGTAACACTGACCCTAACCTTAAACCTATTCTCATCATCTCGGATCATCATCTTCATCATCTATGGTACCTTAAAGGGTGGATTGCACTATCAACTGTCAACTCAATCATCTAATCTACCGTAGAGTGTTGGTTGCACTATCGACTGCCAACCCAACTCATCATCTATGGCACCTTAGAGGGAAACATCGGGGAATCATCTCATCCCGTAAGTTGGTTCTAACTTCTGCTCCGCTGGGGAGGGTAAAGGTCATCTACGGTCTTGGGATGTTTCACACCCGAATATAAGTCATGCCACTCGGGCATATCTCTCGGATTTTTAGGGCATATCATGCCCTTGCATCAAACATCACCTCTAACAGGGTAAAATCTGGGGCACATCATGCCTCTTGTCTAGAATTGTCTCAGGACATTCCATACCCCAAGTAAAAAAATCAATTTCATGGAATGGACACAACCCGTTCCGCCTAATCTCCAAAAAGGATAAAGTGGATTTTTGGTACCTGTATTCGCCTCGAATTTTGAATGTGGTCATTGTACTCAATTTTCATGGATTTTGGTCCTTGTACTCCATGTTTTCATTAAATTTGATTCGAATACGTGTCATCTTTTGATTGGTTAAGTCATCATGTGGGATTTAAATTGGACAAATTGAATGATGACACATGCTCAAAAGTACAAATTTAATAAAAACATAGGAGTACAAGTGTGAACATCCAAATTTGACCCACAAATATTCTTCTAACTTAGATTTTGAGTACGCTCAAACCATAAGATTAATGAGATGATTTGGTCTTTGGCTAAGGCACACTTAGAATTTATTTGAGTAGAATGCATATATTTTATGAATTGGGGATTTGTATATTTGAACCTTAGGATTAATGAGATGATTTAATCTTAGGATAAAAATATATTAAGGTCTAATTTATTAAAATATTGTCTTATTTCATTTATTTGGGTTTTCTTGTTTATTTTAACCCAATTATATCGAGATGATTTATTTTTGGGTAAAGGATGAATTTAGGGACCTAAGTTAATGGAATATGGACTCTCCAGAGTTAATCAGCCCATAAACACATTTCTTGCAGGCTAATTTTAGTTCTGATTTTCGTGGAAAATCTGAGTTAAATCATCGTTTAAATGGAAAATATGTTTTGGGTATGATCTTACATAAAATGGGGGATTGATTTGTAATCAATCAGTTATGGAATGATTGGGAGGAGTAGTAATCAAGAAAAGAGATGATTTTGGGTTGGTTACACGGTTGAATCAATTCAGGGAGGAATTAGGGGAAATCGGGATCAAAAAAGGAAAGAACGGGAGGAATGTAGGGGCCGGGCGGTCCAATCGGGACGACCGCCAGGTCCGGGCAGACATCTACAGTGACCTCCGGGCCGGGCTATCACCCCAAGGATGACCGCCGGCCATGGCGGTCATGAGTGCCCAGAAATCCAATTTTTCCTTAATTTCGCTCCTAATTTGATTTTACACAATTTTTGCCCGGATTTTTGGCTGTAACCTTGGTCATTAAAGTCCACGCCCCTACACTCCCCATAACTCTATAAATAGGGCCTCCCATTCACATTTTAAGGGGATGAATCTCTCTTTCACACATACCCCCTATAAGTTTTGGTTCTTGGAGAAACTCTACTTCTCCAAGTCAAAAAACCATTAGATAGGCAGAAAATCTGAAGGAATTTCATAAAAAAAGCATCAAGAAAGAAGCCAAAAAGAGAAGATCAAGAGGGTGAAGCAATCAAAAGCAATCTAGAATCCAAGAAGGTGGAGAATCCGAGTAGAAGGACCTGATGCAAGCAGTCACATAAAATAATTCATATCTCGAGTTCTAGAAATTTGATTTCTGTGATCTTGGACTCTATGGAAAGATAAGAGGGAGATCTACAACTTTTCTGTTGAGACCAGAGCTGAATTGGCCGTTTTCATTACCTAAAATTCAGTAGAAGACGACCCATAAATTCTGTCCAACAACCAAGATAAGTACTCTAATCCCTCTTTGATTGTGAAACTTATTGATTGCTATTTGCTGGTGGTTCGATGATGATAATGATGCTTTTGGTGATGAAAGTGTTGTTGTGATGCCATGACAAGAACTACGTGGGCTTTGAACCCGGTCGCCGGCGTACGTAGGTGGTTTCTAGTGGTAGAAACTCAAGCCCAATTGTTTTTATTTTCCTTTTTGTTTCAATTCAATTATTTTATTCTCTGTGATTTGTTTCCACACAACACACACTATCACAAGGCATACAACTATTCTTCAATTGCACAAGGTTTCGCCTTGATGCGTTTTATTTATAATTCTTGATCAATTCACAACACGACACACAAATAACTCACGAGTAAACGCAACAATTGTTAACTGCAAGCGCACAGTGTACTATGTAGTGTAGTAGTCTAATCAAGGTCGATCCACGGAACAGGGGAAATAAGTACTATCTTATGTCACAACTTATGATTATCTAGGCAAATCAAATAAAAGATGGTGTAGTGGTGATGTCGACTATGCTAGAAAGAAAAGAAATAAAATCGCAAACTTAATCTAAAGTGAAGTTCTATCAATATCTAAAGCAATCTAGGAAATTGGGGTTCACACAATTACTATCTAGGTTTATTATGCATGGATGTTGATTTCTCCTATTGATGTGTAATTGTGGGCAATTGTTTCTAATGTCTTAATCCTCAGCTCTCGCATGTTGAATCAAATATTTAGCAAAGATTTCTACCTAGCTCTCGCATAGCCTAGCATCGATACTAAACTTATTAAGCATAAAACAATCAATCAAGCCCTAAAAAACTATCAGCTCTCGCATATTTTAGTATCAATCAATCTATGTTCTTCTAGGTATCATCATATAAATCACGCAGCTCTCGCATGTTGCAATCAACAAGAATCAATCCAAAGTAGATAATAAATTCGGCACACATAGATTGAACAATCAACATAATCAATTAAATAAACATCAATCCGTAGATAATAAAACCATAGAAGTAATTGGCTACATCCCTAATCCTAGATTAGAGAATTAGTTACTCATAATAAAATAGCAATCAAACATATTATCACGAGAATTCATCAAGTAAACAATTGAACAAAAAAAAAATCGAATAAAAGAGAGAGTAGGGAAGTCGGGTAGCCGATTTGTGTTGGTGATGATGGCTCGACTTGTGCTTCTCTGGTGACGACTTCTGCTGCAATTGGACTAGTGATTCTGTGACTTTAAACCTTCGAATCTTGCTGGATAAACGTTGAATTGTTGTGGGGAATAACCTTTGAAATTGGATGAGAAATTCGGCACCACCTAGAGTATCCAAAAGAGTGAAAACCCTAACCCTACTAGTGTGTGTAACCTAATAACTAACCAATTCGGCAGAGCTTCGCCCTCTGACTTCTGCCTCCTGAATATGTCGACCTAGGGGGTCCTTTTATACTGCCTTTAGCTGCTGGAAGTCAGTGGGGCTCTCCTACTTTGAATGGAAATTGAATTCTTGAGTTGCACTCCAAGTTGGACTTTTGCCTGTTTTCTGACCCTAAAATTGCACGCCACTTTACTCCTAGAAGACGTCTGAACTAGGCGTTTGGGCTCTTCTACAAAGTTCTAGATAATTCTCTCAGCTTTTTTTCCATAAAGAGAACTCTTCAATTGGACTTCTGTAGCTCAAGATACCGGCACAGAAAAATCTGCATCCTAGGTTGGATTAAAATAATTACTGCTCCCTGTAGACACGCCCAAAAATTATGAAATTTAATCCATAGAAAGCTCTAGAAGTCTAGTTTCGTCTCCAATTGGTCTCACTAAATTTCAATGCCTAGAACTCCCAAAATCTTCAAAATAGTCGGCTGTGCTCACTGCAGAAAGTTTCCTAAATTTGGCCTGGTTTCCAAACTTGGCTAAAAAGCTTCCATTCTTCAATAAAAAATGACAAATTCCTGATAAAAATACTTAATCAGCAAAATTGAAATGCTAATTGACACAATACATGAAAACACACAATAATATAAAGATTATACACACAATCGACCAAGAATACATAGAAAAAGCCATTCAAAACCATCATAAAAGCACTAATATTTAGATGTTATCAAATCTCCTCAAACTTAAACTTTGCTTGTCGTCAAGCAAATAAAACAAAATAAACCAAATGAGGGTTTTGAAAATCTCCACCAAATCACATAATCAACAAGAATTCATATCAAGACTTCCAGGATAATCGCCAAGAGCTTATGGGAAACATTTAAGATCAAATGCCAAGAAAGAAAGAAAATCTCATGAAAAAGCATCCATGCCATAGTCAGATTTACCCGCACAAGCTTTCACACAAATCACTTAGCAAAAATCGATTTCCCATATGCATGCAAGAATGAATTGACGTTATGAAAATTTGAAAAACTAGTCCCATAGGCAAATTCCAGAACTTAATTCCACTATTATGAATAAACACTCTCAAAAAGATCAATAGGACTTTACAAAGGGGTGTAATGGAGTCTTGGGTAAAGGTTGATCAAAGAAAAGGTGTATAGGAAATCAAAGTTCAAAAATTCACTTAAGAAAAGATTGCAATATGCATTATCAAGAAATTGAAAAGAATTCTCAAAGTGCAAGTCTTGAAGTAACATCCTTCATGTGATCATCAAAAAAAAATTCAACTTGTTTCAGGAACACTGATTGCGCAATTTCCATCTTTTTTTGATTTTTTCTGAATTTTTTTCTTCTCTTTTTTTTTGAATCGACTTTGTCGATTTTCTTTTCTTTTTTCTTTTTTTTCTGCGCTTGACACTCCATAACATACTTGAAACAATTGAAAATGCAAACATCTTCAATGCATAGATCTTCTTGGATGTGAAAAGATACGGTACAATTGCACTTATCATAGAAAGAATCTTGATAAAAGCATAAAACAAAAATCTCTTAAGAAACTTTGAAAAATAGGGTATGGACAATGAAAGAAAAGAATGGTAGCTATAAGGCTTCAAAGGGTTAAAGGTGGATAAATGTGGGTAACGAAAGAAAAATTAGCTACCATGATTTAGGCTCAAAAAGGGTTAAACAAGGGATAATAATAAAGAGTAGGCTTTTTTATTGGCTTGTTGGTTCAAACAAAGAATGTCTAAATCATTTCTTTCATTGAGCATTTATGAGAAAAATTCGCTTTGAAAAGTTTTGAAAACTTGTTCTAGGACATATATGTTGACGTCAAAATTTTGGAAAATAATGCATAAGGTGTCGAAAAATGCTAAGCAAAGAGTGCTAGAACTTGCATGAATTCATCATAATTAAACATGAACACAAGATCAATAAAAAATCAAACCTCTTGCATCTAAAAGAAAAAGATTTCAAAAACTCAAAGTAACTCTCTTGGTTATCCATCAACAAAAACATCTTGATCATAGAATGGTGGTTTGAAAACAAATTGAAAAACAAAGAAAAAAAATCTTTTTAGTTTTTTCGAAAATTTTTATTTTTTTTTGTCGAATTTTTTTTGGTTTGAAAACGATGTTAAATAACAATTTTGAAAATAATTTGAAAAAGAATTTTGAAAAAGAATGGCTTTTGACTTGTTGGCCCAAAATGGCTAAGGGGAAGGGGGGGGGGGGGGTGAATTAGCCTTTTCTGATTAAAACCCGATTTGGTGTCTCTAATGCCAAAGCGTTTATGTGTTTGAGATTTGTGTTTAAGAACCTTAATGAACAAACTAAGTAATACACAAGGAGGAAGGGTTAGACGTAATTGGACACACGATTTATAGTGGTTCGCCACGCAGGACAACCTCTACTACTCCCCCCTTGAGATTTCTAAACCTTCACTAACCTTGGTTTTTCACGGGTTCAACCAAAAATCCCTTAATACAAGTTTTTTCCATAGGCTCAACTCAAACCTAAACACTCACCACAAAGCTCACCCAAGCTTTGCTTTTACACAATCACTCAGAATAAAACACAAAAGCTATCACTAAGTACAAGTACTTTGCTTTTCCCAAAAGGTTGCTTAACTAAGTATGTGAACAAGGGAAAAAGCTTCTCTCTCTCTTTTTGCTTCACTTGAGAACTGCAGGTTTTTGCTCTAACTCAGAATCTTAGTGTGGCAGTTTTGAGTTTCTCCTTGAATCAGCTTTCCATTATATAGAGGCAGGGGGGATGATTTCAATTCAAATTGATCCGTTAGCGGTCCCTTTCATTCCAGCCCGTTTTGCTGTCAGAGGTGCTAGAGTGTCAACGTTCTTCTTCCCTGTTGTCCCTTTCACGCTTTGGCACGAGACCCATCAGACTGCAGCTTTTTGACCATTGATGACATTGTTTAGCATAGTCCTAGGTTGGTCCTAGGAAGTTTGAATTCAGCTGCCTTTTGAATTGTTTAAGGTTGCTTTTATCACAGAATCAATCCCCCAAAATAGTAGGTACTAGGTTTGTTGACCAATGGCATTAGGGATTAAACAAACATGAGTGGCATGGGAGTTTGCACAATGAAAGCGACATCTCATGCTCCAAAACCAATCCCACTCACTCATCTTCCAAGGCTGATTGAGATGTTTGATCACGGATTGGAGGCTCCTCATGTAAGCTGCAATACATGGTTAGGTACAACATATGCTACTCATAGGTTTGTCATAATCAAAACCTAGTTAAAGCATTTGTCATATAATATAGTGCATTGGTCATTAGTGTAATTACTTGTACTTAAAGGCACATTATGATAGTATGATCAATGGGACCCATTAGTGCATGCATTATGATAATAAGCTCAATTAATTAGCCTTAAGTAACTTCCTAATCATCATCCGATTCACATGACTAAGTAATCTAGAGTCAAAAATATGCATACTCAATATATTAAAGTCAAAAACATGCTTTTTTTTGACACTAAACAAAAACAAAAACAAACAAATTGCAAAGAAATTTATTCCCCCTCCTCAAACTTAAATCAGACAATGTTCTCATTGGCCAAGAAAGAAAAGAAACAAAGGATAAAAAGATAGGCACATAGGAGAGGCACTCTCCTCAAACTTAGATTGAAACACGTATAGCACATAACAAAAGATAATCCAAGCGAGAGAGAAGGTAAGATTCAACCATAAGAAAGATAGAGAAATCGAAATTGCATTGCCACTAGGTGTTCATGACACCAAAATTAAACACATTTGTCATGAAATTTAAATTGCCATGAGGATGACTAGCATTGACTGCATCCTATAAAAGTAAAGACATAAAGCAATAAAAACACAACACATAGAAGGATGATGCATGAAACTACTCGGCAAGTTTGTTCTCAATGTTCTCTAGCTTCTTCCTAAGTTGCGCGATAGTCTTCTCTTGTTCATCCAATTTACTGCACATGACTCTCCCTAACTTATCAACAATGTCAACCAACTTATCCATTTGAGAGAGTAATTCGCCGGTGGTCTTGTTGAGATTGGCGATGCCATCGACTTGAGCTTCCCATCCCATGAGAAAATCGAAGATGTTGGAGGAATTGGATTCCACGGATGATGTAGACGATGGTGGCTTACGGTGGATCGGTTGTGTGCTAACACAAAAGCATTCCTCATCAACCTATTCTTCAACACTAAAAGGATATGGATCAATGGGTTCATGGAGTTCTAGGGCCATAGCTGCGGCAACATGCTTATGCACAGTCTCAAGTGCGGGGTTCGAAGGGGTCAAAGTGTAGGGATCTAGGTTAATTCCTATGAATTTCGCAATATGAGTGATCAGTCCTCCACATGCTATCTCGCCTTCTCCTTTGCAAATATGAGCAAAATTCTGCAGTAACCAAAGTCCTCCATTGAGTTTGTACCCGTGTACCATGCAAAAGAGTACAAAACGCGCATCACATTGCATCTTGTGTGCATCTTTGGTTCTTCTAAAGAAAGAGTGTGCCAAAACTCTGTGTAAATACCTTAGTGCATTGTCCTTAATGCACAAGTCACTAGCCAAGCCAGAGCCAGGAATATATGTATCATTGCAAATCGTGTCCATCATGACTCTTCCACTAAAGCTACAACTAGGAACTCGCCATCCTTCGGCATCAAAACCAAAAATCTTGTTGAAATCAATTAAGCTCATCTCATAATCTTTCCTTGCAAGTCGAAACTTGACATAGCCGGGGATCATGAATGTCCTTGAGATTCACGTCATACCCAAAAGTAGCAAGAAACTCATAAGTAAGCTCCACGTATGACGGCTCCTTAATCTTGCAAAAATCGACTAGTCCAATGTTGGCAAGGTACTTGCCATTCGGCTCCTCAAGATTGTAAGATTCAACCACCTCAAAATCAATGTACCTCGTAGGAATCAGAGGTCTCCTAATCAGCTTGTCAAACCTAGCGCGATTCGCTTCAGAAATCCATCTCGGATGATACTCGGTAAACTTAGGCATTGGCATAAAGCGCGGGGTATGGTCGGTGATGGTGAAGTTGGGTCGGCAAGGGATGGTATCTTGGGAAAATTCATCTTGAACTAGGGCTAAAGAGGGTAGGAGACGAAAAAGAAAAACCTAAAGGGTGCTAGGGAATTAAAATCGGCACTAAGGTGTATGGATGTCTAGAGCTTGAATGTTTTTGGTGTGGAAAAATATGGGGGGTATGGGTGTGTATTTATAGGCTCTAGAGGCGGTGGAAAAAAGGGGTGTTGGTGCCGACTTCTAGTCCTATGGGTACTAGGAATCTTCCTCAAACTAGTATCCAAAGTAGGTGTGTTCTAGGAATCCTATTTCTCCAAAGAATAGAAAATCCCTAAAAATAAAATAAAAGACTAAATCCTAATCCAAAAAACTAAAGGAATACTAACCTATATATATTTTTGGTGGGTGAAGGACTAACTAAAAAAAATAGCAAAGGGGCTGCTCCTAAAAATCCAAGTCGGTTGCGCCTTCTTGCTCTCGGGTCGGTGCACCTTTGGTGCAGATTGGGCGCACCTTTGGCGTGCCTTGGTGCGCCTGGGTGTGCTTGGGTGTGCCGACTGGTGCGTCCGGGTGCGCCTGCGGGTGTGCTGATTGGTGCGTCCGGGTATGCTCGGGTGCGCCTTGGTGCGCCTGTAGGTGCGTCCTCGGGTCGGTTGGTGCGCGCTGACCTGCGCGTTGGCGCGCCTTGGTGCACGCTGATGCGCGGGTTGGTGTGCCTTTCTTAGCCCGTGGGCGCGCTAATTGTTCTCCTTTTGCACCACGGTGCACTAATCGGTATATCCTATCCCAAATTTTTTGTTTTTTCGATTTTTTGTGTTTTTATTTTTATTTTTTTGATTTTTATCTTTTTAATGAATTATGAAAAAGTGAAAAATCCTAGGGTGCTAGAGAAAATCCTAAAAACTAATCCTAAAAATTGTCTCCTCGAATTTAGCCTAGTTTGTTATGAGCTTGTCATCGGAACCTAAGGGTAAGTGCTAAATGTATATGAATGCATCAAGACAAATAAAATCCAACAAAGCACTCAAGCAAATTATCACACAAATTACGCAGAAAAGTAAAAGTTTGAGTTTAAGAAAAGCTACTCTGTTTAATTTGATGAAGAATTCGTGTTGACCCTTCCTCATTGTGGTTGGTCTCTCCTTGAAAAAATCCTTCTTTCTTGCAATCTACATAGACTCAAAAACAAAAACAAAAATTAATAAAAATAAAAGACTCAAAACACTAAAACTACCTTAAATTGTGGGCTGCCTCCCACACAGCGCTTCTTTACTGTCGTCTTAGCTGGACTGGATGGATGGGCGGTTATGGTGGATCATGAAGCTTTTTGGTGAATCGCCTCCCATGAAAATCGCCTTGATTGTAGACATGATTAAAATTGCTCTCATCTTTCGGAATGTATCCCATACGAAATAGATAATCAACAAACTCGGCAAACCAAGGAGGTTTCTTTGTAGAAATCGCATTGACCATGGCGAGGTAATCGTCCGGCAGTGCGTCATTAATTGGCTTCTCCTCTTGTTGCTTTTCGTCTTTCTCTAATTACAATCTTGAAAAATGATCAGCAACTAAATTCTCCGTTCCTTTCTTGTCCTTGATCTCTCGGTCGAATTCTTGCAACATAAGAATCCATTGAAGAAGTCTCAGTTTCGCATCTTTCTTCTGGAGCAAATACTTCAATGCAGCATGGTCCGTGTGAATAATCACCTTGGAACCCAAAAGGTAACTCCTTAACTTGTCAATTACGAATACAACAGCTAATAACTCCTTCTCCGTAGTTGCATAATTGACTTGAGCATCATCTAGAGTCTTGCTTGCATAGTAAATGGCGTGCATCTTCCCATCTCGGCGTTGTCCTAAGACTGCGCTTACAGCATAGTCGCTTGCATCACACATAATCTCGAACGGAAGTGAATAATCAGAGGGTTGAATGATGGGTGCCGAAATCAGCTCCTTCTTGAGCTTGTCAAATGCTTCCATACAGGGTTCATCAAAGACAAAAGGGACATCTTTATTCAAGAGATTGGTAAGAGGTTTGGCTACCTTTGAGAACTCCTTAATGAATCTTCTGTAAAATCCGGCAAAGCCAAGAAAACTGCAAATCGCCCTGACTGAATTTGGTGGAGGTAAGGTCTCTATCACATCTATCTTGACTTTGTCTACTTCAATCCCATGTTCGGAAACTAAGTGTCCAAGAACAATTCCTTCTTGTACCATAAAATCGCATTTTTCCCAATTAAGTACCAAATTAGTCTCCTCACATCTTGCAAGTACCTTTGATAGGTTAGATAAACAATCTTCAAATGTCTTTCCGTAGACGGAAAAGTTATCCATGAAAACCTCCATATTCTTCTCTATGTAGTCAGAGAAAATCGCCATCATGCATCTCTAAAAAGTGGCTGGTGCCTTGCACAGCCCAAAAGGCATCCGTCGATAAGCAAAAGTTCCATACGAACAAGTGAACGTCGTCTTCTCTTGATCATTTGGGTGTATAGGTATCTGAAAGAGTTCTGAATATCCATCCAAATAGTAATAATAAGAATGCTTAGCCAGTCTCTCAAGCATCTGATCAATAAACGACAGTGAAAAGTGATCCTTGCGCGTAGCACTGTTCAGCTTCCTATAATCAATACACATTCTCCATCCTGTAACAGTCCTCGTCGGAATCAACTCATCATCCTTGTTCTTGACTACTGTCATTCCTCCTTTCTTCGATACCACGTGAACTGGGGCTACCCATTCACTGTCAGAAATCGGATAAATAATCCCTGCATCAAGAAGCTTAAGAATCTCCTTTTTCACAACTTCCTTCATATTCTCATTAAGCCTCCTTTGACTTTCAATGCTCGGTTTGCTACCTTCCTCAAGCAAAATCCGATGCATGCAGAATGTAGGACTAATTCCCTTAAAGTCCTCAACAGAATATCCAATAGCTTTTCTATGCTTTCTTAGCACATCAAGTAGCATCTCCTCCTCTACTTTACTTAACTCGCCATTGATGAGAACAGGAAATGTAGAGTCGGGACCTAAGAATGCATACTGTAGCTTAGATGGTAATGGTTTCAGCTCTACCTTTGGCACGCTCCGAACATCTTCATTCTTCTCTTCTCCAATCAACTCTTAGCTCTTGTCGCCGGTCGCTTCCAACGGTGGCGTGGATTGCAAAATTTCTGCACTTTGGGCATTCTCCAATTCGTCATCTTCAGTAGTGCCACTCGTCACCAAGCAATTCAAGAGTGGATCGTCACTACTTGCTACTTTGCTCACTTTCTTCACAGCATCATCAATAAAATCAACTCGGAAACAACTGTCTTCTTCAAGTGGTCCTTCGGTTTCACGAAAGACATTGAACTCAATTTTCTCATTCCCAATCCTTAAAGTAAGCTTTCCATCATGAACATCAATTTGATCTCCAGCAGTAGCTAAGAACGGCCTCCCAAGAATAATCGGCATTTGAAAATCAATTTCCATGTCGAGCACCAAAAAATCGACTGGTACAAAGAACTTCCCAACCTTGATTGGAATATCCTCCAATATCCCCACTGGATATTTAACAGATTGATTCGCAAGTTGAAGAGAGATGGTAGTCGGCTTCATATTTCCAATGTCGAGCTTTTCAGCAATTCGCTTTGGAATAAGACTAACACTGGCTCTCAAATCACATAGAGCTTGCTCAATGCACATAGAACCAATATTGCAAGGAATAGAGAAGCTTCCAGGGTCCTTCAGTTTCGGTGGCAGCTTGTTCTACAGGATTGCACTGCACTCCTCCGTCAAAGCCACTGTCTCGTAATCTTCTAGCTTCCTTTTTTTTCCTGGAAAGAATTTCCTTGAGAAATTTAGCATAAGAAGGCATTTGAGAAATTACTTCAGTAAATGGAACATTAATATGCAATTTCTTTAAATGTTCAAGAAATCTCCCGAATTGTTCGTTTATTTTGCCCTGCTGAAGTCGCTGAGGGAATGGAACCGGTGGCTCATAAGCATTGACTTCAGGCCATATCTCCTTCAGTTGCTCTCTTTTCTGCTTCGCTAGCTTCCACTTGGGAATCCACTTCTCTTGCTCTTGCTTCTTCTCCTCTGCTCCCTTTTCAGGTAACTGCTTCTCCGCTTTCGGTTGCTCGTCTTCTTCTTCTTGCTTAATGATGGTGTCGCCTTCATCTTCTTTAGGTGGATAGGGATCATCTAATTGCTTGCCGCTTCTAAGTGCTACAGCCTTGACTTGCTCTCTTGGAATAACTATAGGCTGTCCCGGTAGGTTTCCTAGTGTCCTCATGATCGCCTCCGCTGGCTGCGCAAGTTGCGTCTCAAGCATCTTCGAGTGAGTCATCATATTCGCCATCCGATTGTTGAATCCTTGCATCATCTCCGTTTGCAACGTTGAGTCTCCATTATGGCTTTCATCATAGATGTAAGATCCATATCTTGATTCTTCGGAATTTGCGTGCTTGAACTCTTCTGCCCATAATCGTTCCTTTGAAAACCGCCTTGTTGGTTCGGGTTACTCTCCTTCCATGAGAAATTAGGATGATTCCTCCATTCCGGATTGTATGTGTTGGTGTAGGGTCCTCGTTGTTGTTGGCATTGATGAATGTAGTTCATCTGCTCAATGGTCAACTCGTCTCCAGTCGGACAATTCATTGAATTGTGTCCAGCACCTGTACATTTATCATATATTAAACTCGGCATAACAGCAGCAATACATGATTTTACCTGCTGACTCAAATAATCTAGCTTCGAATTAAGCATTGTCACTGTCTCCACTTCCAGAATTCCAGCTACTCGCTTGTTGTTTGATCATGAAGAGCTCTGGTAACTGTTACTCGCCATCGTCTCCAATTTCTGATACGCCACATCTGGTGCTGGCGCCATGAATGCCCCTCCTGAAGCTGCGTCCAAACTCAAGCGCAAAGGCTAATTTAAACCATTAAAGAAAGATTGAACTACGAGCCATTCGGGTAATCCATGTTGTGTGCGTCCTTGAATAAGATCCTTGTAACGTTCCCATGCTTCACAGAAACTTTCTCCATCGTATTGAGTGAATGATGTAATCTTGCTCCGGATACGTGCTGCTTTATCAGGTGGATAATATTTTGCAAGAAAGCCTTTGAAAGCTCGTTCCACATCTTGTATGTTCCAGCTGTTCCTGATTTCAACCACTTCTTAGCCTTGCCTTGCAAAGAAAACGGGAATAAGCGAATGCGAATTGCATCATCAGTCGCTCTATTGATCTTGATCAAATCACAATTCTCCGTAAATGTCTGTAGATGTTGATTCGGGTCCTCATTATCCAAGCCTCCAAATTGTTCCTGTTGCACCATGTGAATGAGTGCTGTCCTCAGTTTGAAATTATTGGCATTGATCGCTGGCCTTGCAATGCTCGACTGCACGATATCCAAACTCGGTGTTGCGTAGTTACACAATGTCTTGTTTCCTTCTTCTTCCATGATGACTGTCTCAAAATTATTTGCTACAACTTCTATTTCAGTGTCTTGAAGAAACTCTACAGGCTCTACGACTTGCTTATGCTTTCGCTTGTTCTTGTCGCGCAACTGCTTGTGTAAGGTTCTCTCGATCTCCGGATTAATCTCAGGAATTGGACTCGATGAAGCACCGCGTCTCGTCTTGGGCATCAACAAAAATCGACAATACTAAATAAAAAAAAGAAACAAAAATCGATTAAATAAAATAAAAAGAAATAAAAAGAAACTAATGCAAAAAAATAAAACCTAAAGTAATCTAGCTGCAATCTCAATAGTATTAAAACCGTTTGTTCCCCGGCAACGGCGCCAGAAAAGCTTGATGCGTTTTGTTTACGCGTGACTTTTTCAAATTTATAATTCTTGATCAATTCACAACACGACACACAAATAACTCACGAGTAAACGCAACGATTGTTAACTGCAAGCGCACAGTGTACTATGTAGTGTAGTAGTCTAATCAAGGTCGATCCACGGAACAAGGGAAATAAGTACTATCTAATGTCACAACTTATGATTATCTAGGCAAATCAAATAAAAGATGGTGTAGTGGTGATGTCGACTAGGCTAGAAAGAAAAGAAATAAAATTGCAAACTTAATCTAAAGTGAAGTTCTATTAATATCTAAAGCAATCTAGGAAATCGGGGTTCACACAATTACTATCTAGGTATATTATGCATGGATGTCGATTTCTCCTATTGATGTGTGATTGTGGGCAATTATTTCTAATGTCTTAATCCTCAGCTCTCGCATGTTGAATCAAATATCCAGCAAAGATTACTACCTAGCTCTCGCATAGCCTAGCATCGATTCTAAACTCACTAGGCACAAAACAATCAATCAAGCCCTAAGAAACTATCAGCTCTCGTATATTTTAGCATCAATCAATCTATGTTCTTCTAGGTATCATCATATAAATCACGCAGCTCTCGCATGTTGCAATCAACAAGAATCAATCCAAAGTAGATAATAAATTCGGCATACATAGATTGAACAATCAACACAATCAATTAAATAAACATCAATTCATAGATAATAAAACCATAGAAGTAATTGGCTACATCCCTAATCCTAGATTAGAGAATTAGTTACTCATAATAAAATAGCAATCAAACATATTATCACGAGAATTCATCAAGTAAATAATTTAACAGAAAGAAAATCGAATAAAAGAGAGAGTAGGGAAGTCGGGTAGCCGATTTGTGTTGGTGATGATGGCGTCGACTTGTGCTTCTCTGGTGACGACTTCTGCTGCAATTGGACCGGTGATTCTGTGACTTTAAACCTTCAAATCTTACTGAAAAAACGTTGAATTGTTGTGGGGAATAACCTTTGAAATTGGATGAGAAATTCGGCACCACCTAGAGGATCCAAAAGAGTGAAAACCCTAACCCTACTAGTGTGTGTAACCTAATAACTAACAAATTCGGCAGAGCTTCGTCCTCTGACTTCTGCCTCCTGAATATGTCCACCTAGGGGTCCTTTTATACTGCCTTTAGCTACTGGAAGTTGATGGGGCTCTCTTACTTTGAATGGAAATTGAATTCTTGACTTGCACTCCAAGTTGGACTTTTGCCTGTTTTCTGACCCGAAATTTGAACGCCACTTTACTCCTAGAAGACGTCCGAACTGGGCATTGAGCTTTTCTACAAAGTTCTATATAATTTTCTTAGCTTTCTTTCCATAAAAAGAACTCTTCAGTTGGACTTCTTTAGCTCAATATATCGTCGAAACATTGGGCCTGGGTCGGCAAAGAAAAATCTGCATCCTGGGCTGGATTAAAATAATTACTGCTCGTCGTAGACATGTCTAAAAAATATGAAAATTAATCCACAAAAAGCTCTGGAAGTCTATTTTTGTCACCAATTGGTCTCACTTAATTTTGATGCCTAGAACATCCGAAATCTTCAAAACAGTCGGTTGTGCTCACTATAGAAAGTTTCCTAAATTGGGCTTGGTTTCCAAACTTGGCTAAAAAGCTTCCATTCTTCAATAAAAATAATAAATTCCTGATAAAAATACTTAATCACCAAAATTGAAGTACTGATTGACACAATGCATGAAAACACACAATAATATAAAGATTATACACATAATCAACCAAGAATACATAGAAAAATCCATTCAAAACCATCATAAAAAAACACTAACATTTAGATGTTATCACGCCCCAACACGGATAGGTGCCTAATACCTTCCCATCCATGACGAGCCCCCGGGCCTAATGTCTTTGGTTTGTGCATATTTTTCCTTAAAAGGAGTCATTGTGATTCAAGATTGGTTTTTCTCGAATTTTGTCATTTAACAAAATTTGGGTGGCGACTCCAAAGATGTTGGGTGATGGTTAAGAAGAAGGTATAAAGGGAAAGGTGAAGAGGCGTCGGGTCCTCACAACAAGGACCAAAATCCATGAAAATTGAGTACAATGAACACATTTAAAATCCAAGGGGGTACAGAGACCAAAACTCCACTTAATCCTCTCCAAAATCTAAGGTATCATGCCTCAGGTTTCAAACTCTTCATCAAACAAAATTGGGCCCGCCATGTCTCTTGAAAAATCGGTTTATCAATATAAAGCAGCATGCCTCTTGTGTGTTAAAAAAAAAGAGGGATCGGGCGGGCTGCAAATTCATAGTTTCAACAAAAGCAAACAGTTTTAGTTTTAAGAATTCAAGCAACATATATAGAATGCCTCGTGGCTTGAAAAAAGTTTGGTTTTGTTTGGAGAAGGGGTTCCCTTTTCTTTTTCTCTCTCTTTTTTTGTCTTCCTTTCTTTCCTTCTCCTTTTATCCTCTTCTTCTTCTCTTCTTCTCTCTTTTCCCCTCTCCTTGGTGAATAGTGCCTTCATGACCGCCGCACCCGGGCGGTTTTGCTTGGATGACTGCCGGGCGTGGCGGTCTTCACGACATGACCGCCCTGTCTTGGCGGTCATCCGTCCCAGAGCTGATACTCTTCGGGATTGGATTCGATCTATGGCGGTTTTAGGGATTTTTCGACTCCAAACCCCTATAAATAGACCCTTAGGTTGCCAGAGACTTTCATAACTTCTCTAAAATACATCTAAACATATCTAGGGTCAAGATGAGTGAGAATTTCCATGCTAAGGTGCTCTAATGGATGATAAGTGTCCCTCAAGAGTGCCACCATAATTTCAAGCCATTGGGGTTGTATGTGCTATTCTTTCGACGTTTTGTGAAAATGGATGAGGATCTGATTTGTGCTGCTGCTCTTTTCTAGGATCAAGATCGTCGTGTGTTTCGCTTTGGCTCAGGTCAACTCGAACTTTGTCCTACTGTTGATGAGTTCAACGCTTTTCTTAGCTCCAAGGCCATAGGCACCTTTGCCATGGTTTCTTCTACTGATCACATCAAGAAAGAAGTCAATAAATTCCTCTCGTTGGCGGATGAGCAAATTGATCTCCTCATGGGTCGTCTCTTAGATTTGTCCAAATTGGTGGACTATACTTCCTTGATGATCCTCTGCAACAACACCCTCAAGAATCTGACTTTGAGTGGAGGAAGAAGCATAATCCTGCTCTTGCTCTCGTGATGGTGAGTGAGTTCCTGCTGGTGGGGACCCCTGGCACATGCTCTCTTGGTGTAGGCGCACTAGTGGCCTGGTTGTTCGATGAGAAGAGCCTTAACCTCGTGATCTTGGGCGAGACTCTTAATTGCCTAGACAATCTTGTAAATGACCCTGAAAGCTCCATAACTAGTTCACCCCTGCTTTTTCAGGTACTTCTCCCTTCTCTCGGCACTTCTTTTATGGCTATGTCCTTTTGTGCTAACTCCGTTTCTCTGCAGTTGTGGTTGTATGAACATCTCAAGCTGATCGCGTCCCCAGGGAACAAGTCTTATTCTTTAAGGAACTTTCAGAATTGCAAAGTCATCTTCTCTTTCTCTTTTATCTGGATCACATACTTGCAAGGCATCAAGAATGACCAAATTGTCTAGTTTTGCGATTGGCTGTATATGCAGGGAGTGTTCCTCCGCACAATTACTCGGGATCTGTGCTGCTTCCAGGCAATGAGAAATCCACCTACTATCTTCCTTCCAGGGTTCTAAGGCAATTTGGTCATACTCAACTTGTTCCTCCGCCTATTCAACTACCAATCACTATAACCATGGACATCCGCACACTGAGGTTCATTAAGGGGAGCTGAGGCTTGCCCAGGAATGATTGCGTTGATCGTTACTTCAACATAGAGCCTTCCACCCCCTACCAGGAATGGCTGAAAAAGGATAGATTTGAATCCAAGACATCTCTTATACTTCAAAGAGAGATTTACTTGGAGGCTTCTGCTTCTTTGAGACCTGAGTCTACTAGCGATGAGGATATCAGCGTGGAGCGCAAGAGTCACAAGAAAAATTGATGTCTACTTAGATAGCTACCATTTACATTCATAATGCATGCAAATAAATGAGTGAACAAACTCCCTTCTATCTATATTGTCAATCTTTGAACTTTTATCAATAAAAGAAGGACCGAATCCCGAGTTGGGGTTTTATACATATTCATGGCTCATTTTTTTCTCCTTTCTTTTTTATTTCTTTTCTTTTTTTTTTCGAGCATACGAAATCAAGTCTAGATAGTTTTTTTTACAGCAATTCGGCGTTTATGTCATTCAACTCTCGAAACTCCCCTTCGCCTTGGTCTCTTTTCTTTGTTGCACCTCTTGGCAAAATTCTTTTAATCTAATTCCCTTCACATTTATTTTTCCCCTAGGGCCATGCATTTGTCATCTATCTTCTTGCAACATTAGTCATTTCTTAGCAATCTTCTGGCTCTTTTGTCAGCAATTTGGTCCACTCCTTCCTTGACGATCATGAGGCTTCTTCACCCACCAAATCTTGTCTTCCTTATTGGTGTTGAAAATGTTCTTTCCTTCATATGGCTCCTTTAGAATGCTTGATCTTCCTCACGCATCTTGTTGTGGTGGTCGTCGTCCAGTGAGTGACTTTGGAATTTGTCAATCTAGAAAGTTGGGGCAGCGTGCATGCCCTTCGAGGTCAAATACTTGCCTTTGCTAGGTAACTTCTACGATCCTTTACAGCTATTCCTTATATTCGTTTTTCGAAAGTCATGCCAATTTTGATTATCTTATGATTAATATTGATCCTTAGTTTGATTTCTACAGATTTTAGGGAGTTCGTTTACCACATTGTATTCACACATATCATGCATGCAAAAAGTATTATCAAAGTAAACATCAAAATAAGAAAAGAGTGCCTCATTTTATTCGAAAAATGGAAAGTAAAATTCACTAACTGGCCCCAACACTATGTGGACACAAGGTCCTTATTCAGACTAGACACTCCTACTTCATCAGCGCATAGCTCCCTTGTCGAACATGATCAAATCCCTTCACCTTCGAACAAATACTTATAGCGTAGATCTTCATCTTCTTCCTATGTGTTATCTTCCTCTTCCTCATCGATCTCAAGGTAGCAATCAAAAAATAATGGTGAACGGATCTTTGTGATGGAACAAACCCATGGTTCAGGGAACCCGCAAAAGGGGAAATTATTTCCTTCCTTTATGAAGTAACCATTCAAGGTTTTGAAGTATGGTGTCATGGTGAGGTCCCACTCTTGTTTCTACTTCCATGCTAATGCCCCTGCCCGAGCCTTCTCTCTTTGCTTCTCCAACTTCACCAGTGTTGGTGTATAACCTCGACTAAATGGTAGTACCGTGTTTGAAACGTGAGGAATTTCCAATACCCCCTGTTGTCATCTCCTTAGTCCCATGTGTGAACACCCAAATGTGGACTTCTATATTTTATCAGTTTAGACTTTTAAAATATTTTAATCCAAAGTTAATGAGATGATTTAATTTTGGGCTCAAAGTGTTTTATAGGTTTAATTGATGAAACATGGATATTCACAAGAGCCTAGTCTAGTAAAACTCAATCCTTGTAGCCTATTTTAGTTCTGATATTCGTGAAAAATTAGAATTAAAATTACCTTTTATAGGATATATGAGTTTATGGTAGAAAAGAGTTGAAAAGAGGTGATTTTGGACTAAATAGGGCGTATTAATGTTAATTGGAGTAATTAGTAGGAGTGGTCAGCAAGAATGGATTGATTTTAGGTCTCACAACTTTAATTCCACGCTGAAAATCAATCATACCAGAAATTAATGGTGCTTAGGAGCTAAAAAAGGAAAAGGTACGGTATAGTATAAAGTGACGGGCGGACATGACGACATGAACACCATGCCCGCCGGCCATGGAAGTCGAGACCGCCGCTGCCGGCGGTCATCACGCGATGCCCGCTCGGAAGTGGCAGTCACGACTTCCTGGAACGCATTTTCTCCTAATTTTTGGGCCGTTAATCAGATCACAGGCATCATGGACATGATTTTAAGCAAGAATCCTGTCAATTATGATGTCCAGGAGCTGTACACTCCCAGAACTCTATAAATATAGCCTCCCACTCACTCCAAAAGGATTCATCAAGAGCTATTAGGCTAAATCACTTGTATTCTTTTGAGCATAGAAAAGCTTGGGGAAACTCTACTTCTCCAAGCTCCCAAATACTCTTTCCTACTATTACTTTGGCAAAATTCTTGTGAAATTCAGCATCAACAAACATCCAGCAAGGAGGAATCAGGAAGAAATCAAGGTAAAGTTGAGAAGTGGAAAAGAATTGGGGTTAGAAAGAAACCCAAGTCAAGGAGCTAGAGGAGGGCTACAAGAGGTAACCCTTGATCCCTTTCATTTCTTTTGCTATGTTTTGATGACATGTTTGTTGCTGACATGGTGTGATTTTTGACTGAAGAACCGTTAGAATTGTGTGGCTTTGACCCCGGTCACTCGGGTATGCAGGTAGCCTCAAGTTGCCACTAAGATGCAAGCCAAATCTTCTTCTTCCCCCTTTTCTTTTTAATTTTCAGTTGTTTATTATATTATGTGATTTGTTTCCACACTTGCACACTCACACAAGGCACACTATTCAACCAATTTATTACACAAAGTCTCGCCCCAACACGGGTAGGGTGCTAACCCCTTCCTACCCGTGACGAACCCCCGAATTCAACAATCTCTAGTTAGCTAGATCGGTCACTTATGTTAGATGCCTAAGAAGTATTGATGCTTATGGTTTTTCCCTGAATTTTTTCAAGAAATAAAATCTGGGTGGCGTTTCTTTTGATTGTTGGATTTAATAAGAAGAAACAATAAGGTGAAAAGGCTAGATTTCCGGTCAGGTCTTCACAGCTAGCAACTCCACTAGGGACAAAAGAGGGTTTAAGAAACTTTGTTCAATCTTTGGGTTTATTGTGTGCCTTTTTATGTGTCTTCATAAGTGCTTTGCATTCATAATGAATTGTGTGGAACCTCTACCATAAGAGGATGGGGGAATCCAAGTTTGCTACATACCGTCCTATGGAGTTAGTGGCTTGAGTGCACCCGTTTCTCACTGTTTAGCAAAGATAGGGGTTACCCCTTAGCGACAGTTTTTTCAGCCCCCAACCAGTTGTATACCCTGAGCATCTCATGCATTGTGAATCAATGGGTGGTATGTGCATTTTATATGATTGTTGTGGATTCAAGTATGTGTAAATAATGTGCCTTTTGTTCCAATGAACCCGACTAGGGATTGTGTGTGTCTTACCGACAACCCCTTTCAGGTATCTGAGGCCCTTACACATCCGTCGTTCAACCCTTTCTAGGGTTCCTAAGCTTGAGAAGAGAGAATTCTTCCAAGCACCTAAGCTTATGTGTGTATAGAAAGGGAAAAGAGAAATTATGTGTGAATGAGGGGGTATGGGAGGGGTCCTATTTATAGTGTTCATGGTGCTAGGATGTGGTGTTGATCTAAGGGTCGGGATTGAATCCCTAGATCCAACGGTAGATACCTGAAATCAAGAAAATAGGAAAAATCTGGAAAACTACCAAAAATAGAAGCGATGACCACCCAGCCATGGCGGTCATGTCGTGGTGACCGCCATCCATGTCTGCCGACACCTGTTTCCTAATTCGCTCTTTTCTTTTTTGGTTTGATCCTCATTATTCTAGTCCAACTTGATTCCTACGCCCTTCCATATCAAAAATCTGCCTGTTTAAAGCTCCAGAAAGCTCCCTAACTTCTAGCCTACCCTCACCCTTTTCCTAATTTGTTCTTACCTCCTCTCCACTCCATTTTATATACCATAAATAACAAAAACACTTAAGAAAATATTTTTAACCCGATTTTGGACGAAAATTAGGGCTAATTAGCTGCTAAGCTCAGTGTTTTTTATGGGCTAAAAATACTGGAGGGTCCATATTTCATTGGTCCCGGCTCTTATTTATTTTAAAACCCCAAATCATCTCAAATGGGTCCAAAAAAATAAAAAGCTTAAATACAATTGAATTCAGATCTTAAATATACTTAAGCTCAGAATTACATCATCTCAATAATCCCAAGCTAAATACACAAAAATCCAAAATAATAAAAATATTAGTATTTCACTAAATCACATTATAAACATATTTCATCCTAGGATCAAATCATCTCATTAACCCACAGACAAAAATACATCTATAGTCCACTTAAATGAAATATTAGTGGGTCAAATTTGGGGTGTTCACAGATGCCCCTCATTGGTGAATCTTTAGGAACTGAAGATAAACCAACGAAAATAAGAACATCCAAATTTGATGGAGTAGATTCTGACGCTGATGCAGACACATGTGCCTTGGGTCGGGAATCATCTCATCCCGGGTTTTTACGGATTTTATCGTCCTCCTTAGGAGACTCGATTTTGTGATAGAATCATCTCATCTATCGGGTCGCTAATAAATAATTCTCTCATCTCGGCTAACTAGGGATTTTATCGTCCTCCCTAGGGTACTCAGTGTTTGGCTTGGTAGAATCTTCTCATCTACTGGGTCGTTAACAAAGAATCATCTCATCTCATCTTACTAGGGATTTTATCATCCTCTTTGGGGGTACTCAGGTTTAGGTCATCCACAAAGAATCATCTCATCTTAGTCAAATAGGGATATGTCTCCTCCCATAGGGGTGATTACGGGGTTACCTACTTTCTTTGGGTTGCTAACTCAGTTAGCTAAGGATTTTATCATCCTCCCCGAGGAACTCAGTGTTTGGCTTGGTTATGGGAATCATCTCATCCCTCCCATGGCATCACATGCCTTCTCATCAGCTGTCAACAAATCGAGGGGCATACATGCCCCTCGAGGTAGCATGCCCTAAGAAAAGTCATCTCCAGCAATGGGGTTTCATGCCCTGGAAATTTGATTTAGAACGGGATAGCATGCCCCATGGATTGATTCAGAACAGGTTAGCATGCCCCAAGTAAGTCTTATTGACACATGGGGTAACATGCCCTAGGAAAATCAATACATGGGGTAGCATGCCCCGGAAACCAAATAGGGTAGCATGCCCTAGCAATGGTTCTAATCATACGGGGTAGCATGCCCCAATAGAGCAGGACATATACAAGGGGTGGCATGTCTTGGGAAATCACACAAATCGAACAGGGTAGCATTCCCGAAAACATGTCACATAGCGGGCTAGCATGCCCCGGGAAACAAACACATCACATAACGCGGTAGCATGCCCTGGAAAACAAACACATCACGTAATGGGGTAGCATGCCCAGGAAACAAACACACATCATACAATGGGGTAGCATGCCCCGGGAAACAGAACACAAGGGGTAGCATGCCCCGGAAAATCAACTAACAAATATGGTAGCATGCCCCGGAAAATCAACTAACAAATATGGTAGCATGCCCCGGAGAAAAACAAATCAATCGGAATAGCATGCCCCAGAAAGGATCAATCAAACCATGGGGTAGCATGCTCCAAAAATCACATCAAACGAACGGGGTAGCATGCCCCGAAGAGATCGATTCAGACAAATGGGAGAACAAAACACGTGCAAATAGGTTAGCGTGCCCCAGAAAAATGTCTTACATTATGGGGTAACATGCCTGGGAAAACAAATTATATCAAGAGGTAGCATGCCCAAAAAAAAGCTTCAAAGAAATGGGGTTGCATGCTCCAGAAAAATTAATTCAAATCATGCGGTTGCAAGCCCCTTTTTTAATATTTATCAAAATTCCGAACCCGACGGGCCGTATGTGTGTTCATCACAAATTCAAGTAATGTTCAGTGAGAGCCTTTCAACTTAATAAAACGCTTTGGGGGAAGGGGTTCTCTTTTTCTCCTTTTTTTCTTTTTTTCTTCTCTCTCTTCCTCTTTTCCTTTTTTCGGATAAATAGTGCTCTCTTCACCGCCATCAGCTGGCAGTCATGTCTATATGTCCGCCATTGCTGGCAGTCTTCGCGACATGTCCGTCGGCTGTTGGCGGTCATGGCTCCCAAATCCGTTCCTTTTAAGGATTGGATCAAATCGAAGGCGGTTTTGGGCTTTTGACCGACTCTAAACCCTTATAAATAGAACCATGGGTACCTAGAGACCCTCACAACACTCCCATATCGCATCAAAACATATCTAGGGCCGAGATGAGCGAGAATTTCCATGCTAAAGTGGTCGAATGGATGTCAAGCATCCCCAGGCATGCCGCCTTGAATTTAAGCTTTCAGGGTTGTATGTGCTATTTTCTCTGCACTTTGTGAAGGTGGATAAGAATATAATCTGGGTTGCTGCTCTCTTCTGGAATCAAGATCATCGTGTATTCCGCTTTGGTTCAGGCAGACTCGAGCTTTATCCCACCGTTGATGAATTCAATGCCATAGTCATCCCTGCAATAGTTTCTTATACTAATCATGTCAAAAAGGAAGTGAGCCGGTTTCTTTCTCTAACCGAGGGGCAAATTGACCTTTTTATGAACCGTGATGGTCTTTTAGACTTATCCAAATTAATGGAGCAATATCTCCCCATTGACCCCTTTCAAGACCATCCCTTAGAACCTAACCTAGGGTGGAGGAAGGAGAAATGAAACCCCGGTCTCGCCCTTGCTATGGTAAGCGAATTCTTATTGGTGGGACCCTCTGGCCTATGCTCTCTGAATGTCGGTGCATTAGTGGCCTGGTTGCTCAATGGAAATAGCCTTACTCCAGTGATCCTTGGGGAAACCCTGAATTGTCTCGACAATCTCGTGAACAATCCAGATGGTCCGCTGGCCGGTTCTCCTCTGCTTCTTCAAGTATTCCTTCGTCCTTTTCTCGCTTTCTATATCTTTCTTCTTTCCAATTCCATCCTCTATTCTAATCCCATTTTGTTCCAGATGTGGTTGTATGAGCATCTTCAATTGATTGAGTCCCCAGGGAATGAGTGTTATTCTTCAAAAAACTTTATGAACCGCCGAGTCCTTGTTTCTTTCCCATCTTTCCAGGAATGGATCATATACTTGCAAGGCATCACTGGCTGGGCATGCAAGGAGTGTTTTTACACACCATCACCCAGAACTTCTTACTGCTTCTTGGTATTTAGAAGTTCACCTATTATCGTCCCCCCAGAATCTTGCAACAATTCGGTCATACTCAAGTTATTCCTCTGCCCATTCAACCACCTATTACCGGACTCGTGGATACCCGTGCTATGAAGTTTATCAAGGGAAGTTGGAGTCTACCCCGGAATGATCAACTTGGCCAATACTTCGATACAAAGCCCTCCCAATTGCACCAGACATGGTTGGAAATGAGCACTTTTGAGCTCGAGAAGTCTCTTATCCTACTGAGGGAGATTTATTTAGAGGCTTCTGCTCCTGAGTCATGTGAACTTGATGAAGATACGAACGCCGGGTACAAGAGGCATAGGAAAGATTGACATTTACTTAGGCAGTGACCTTCTACATCTACAATGCATGCAAACAAATGAGTGAACAAACTCCCTTTTATCCATGTCATCATCCTTTAAGCATCCATTAATAAAAGAAGGACCGGAGCCAATTTGGGCCTCCTACGGATTCATGACTCCTTTTTTCTCTTTTTTCTTTTTTTTTTGCGTTTTTTCTTTTTCTTTTTTCTTTTTTTTTGAGTGCATGAAATCAGGCCTACGTAGTTCTTTTATAATAACTTGATATTTGGTGGATACTCAAGACATTCCTTCCTAACCTTCTTGCTTCTTTATTTTCTTACTTCCATTTTTTTGGGTTTTCTCTCGTTTCTTACGATTTTTCTCCTATCTAGGGTTTCCTCCTTCTAGGGTTTTCTCTAGCAAGGTTTCTATTTTTCTGGTCTATTTCTTTGTGCTCGGGGTGCTTTGGGTCTCGATGGTTGACCCAGGGGGTGTTCGTGAAGGGAGGGTGCATGGTGGTGGGGAAGCCGAGTGTCGTGCCTCATGAACCCACTACGGCAGAAATCGATGTGGTGGTTGTAGAGGACGAGGAGGTGGAAGAGTGTGACACCAGGGGTCTATGAGGGCGGGAAGTGTACGCCGGTGGCGGGATGAGCATGGACAAGGAGCGGCTTCTAGACGGAGGGGCACACGAATGAACCGAATCCTCACCAGAATATGAGAGATCCTGAGACTGTGTCGGGATGGGGCTGCATAGTTGGGGTGATTTCGTAATTATACGTGTATGGGACTGTATAATGAAGAATAGCTCAAATGAAGTGATTTCAAGGTTGTACAGGTATGGGACTGTACAATCGAGAATAGCTTAAATGGTTTGATGGGTACTAACTATATCAACAAGATACACCTACCTTTTCGGTGCTCATTCTAGAAAAACTCCAAAGTTAAGCGTGCTTGACCTGGAGCAATTCTAGAACGGGTAACCTTCTGGGAAGTTTTCTCTGGAAGCGTGTGAGTGAGGGAAAAACATGCTGGAAAGGTCACGTGTTGGTCTGTAGTGACAGTCGACAAGCCGGGACGTTATAGTTGGTAGCGGAGCTCTAGGAATTCTCTAGTACGGTGCGGGGTTCGAGGACGAACCTTGGGGCGATTTTATAATTATACGGGTATGGGACTGTATAATTAAGAATAGCTCAAATGAAGTGATTTCGAGGTTATACAAGTATAGGACTGTACAATCAAGAATAGCTTAAACGGTTTAATGGGTACCAACTATATCAACAAGGTGCACCTACCTTTTCAGTGCTCATTCCAGAAAAACTCCAAAGTTAAGCGTGCTTGACCTGGAGCAATTCTAGGATGGGTGATCTCTTGGGAAGTTTTCTCTGGAAGCGTGTGAGTGAGGACAAAACATGCTGGAAAGGTCACGTGTTGGTCTGTAGTCACAGTCGACAAGCCGGGACGTTACAGAGAGGATCGTTCTGCTTCTATGTGCTTGGTGGCGAAACTGTGGAGTGAATGGCTTTTTAATGCCAAGGCTTATGTCCAATTTTGTCTCTTATTTGATGTTCGTAAACGTTTGGTTCGTGGCTCTCTTATGGCTCGTCCAGATAAAAAGCCTCTGTGGGTCTACTATAAGTACGAACGGTTACCTCTTTTCTGTTATTATTGTGGGTGTTTGGGGCATATTGAAGGGCGATGAGGAGGAAATTAATCTGTTTGACACCCCATATGGGGAATGGCTTAGGGCTTCGCCCAAAAAACTAGTTAGTGGTCGGGTTCTGGATGATGGTGGCTCAGGTAAAGTGGCACCTCGGTTGATTTTTCAACCTCCACCTCTGTCTCCTCTAGGCTCCCATGACACAAGCAGAACTGGCTCCCTAGTGTGTCACAGTGAGGTGCCGGGAGCAAACCGTGCAGAAACTATAGCCCCTCGTTTATGGCGTGATGGGCAGTCAGCAAGGTTAGCATTGGAGAAATAGAATGTTATAGAAGCACAGGGTTTGGATGCTGTTTTGCAGGGTGTAAGGTCTATCGACATTACGAGGACACCAGTTATAAAGGAGGAGTTATCCTCTAGCGCATCCTCTCGGCCTCTGTCTTCTCTTGTACCTTCACAGGAGTTTGTGTCAGAGTGCATGGTGTGTTTCAGGGCGAGCCACGGAAGTCAGGGGCACAGCCAGGGTCTTCGGTGGATATCCCAGTGCAACATGGATTTACCTTTAGGGATTCTTCCAACAAGGGTATTGGAAAAATGTAGTCTGCGATACGAAGTATCAACCAGAGCATTACTTCTCCAGAATTCTCAGAAGATATTGTCATCAATACTTCTCCTCACCAGGTTCTTCCGATAGTTAGGGATGTAGGGGATAGTCTGCCTAATCCGCCGACTTCTGGTGGACATACGTGGAAGAGAAGAGCCTGTATTTCTGATCCCTCAATACAGGTTGGTCTGGGTTGCTTGGTTTTGAAGCGTAAAGGTCAGTCTATGGACGTTGAAAGGGCTGATGAGAGTTAGGGGAGAGGTAAGAAGTACAAGGAGAACTCTTTACAATAGGGAGATCTAGGAATTACTTTACTAACAGCAGAGGTTGCTGGGCAACCCTGCCGAGCATCATGAGTATTTTTGTGTGGAACTGCCATATTTTGGGGGATCTACAGGCGGTTTCCCTACTATGCAAGCTTATGAAGCTTGAAAATCCTCTCTTGGTTTTTCTTTTTGAAACCGAGTTGAAGTTAGGTGAGATAGAGCGGATCCGGAGTCGACTTAGGTGGGATGGTTTGGTAGCTCAAGATTGTGAGGGGGATGGGATTCATCGTAGTGGGGGTGTTGCCCTGTTGTGGTCAAATGAGGTTCGGGTTACTCTCAAGTCTCTTAGTCTTCATCAAATTGATGCAGAAGTAGAAAGGTTGGGGGATAGCCAGGGGTGGCGCTTCACGTAGTTTTATAGATGGCCAAACAATGTCGACAAGTGGAGATCATGGGATTTACTCCGTTCTTTAGGTCCTCAATCTGAGTTACCATGGGTTTGTGGAGGCGACTTTAATGAAATTTTGTTTCATCATGAGAAATGTGGGGGAGCTATGCGGTCTGATAGTGCAATGATGGCCTCCCGAGATGCTCTAAGTGACTGTCAACTTCACGATCTTGGTTTCCAAGGGCACACTTTCATGTGCAGTAGAGGTGAAGGATCGACACGATTGAAGAGTGGCTGGAAAGAGTTGTGGCGTCTACCTCCTGGTCATAATGCTTTCCTAGTGCTCTCGTCAAGCACCTTCCTATACAAAAATCTAACCACATACCCTTGAAGCTAATTTTGGATAAATTGGAGTCGTCCTTTCGAACTGGTCCCAAATTATTCAGGTTCGAGGCTATTTGGTTAGGGACTTCAGGGTGTGAGGAGCAGGTGCAGCAGTCTTGGCTTTGCAGATTCAGTGGGGAATTGGTGGAGAATGTGAAGGGAAAATTGAATCTGTATAGTGACAAGCTTAGTTCAAGGAGTTGAGGTGCCTTTGGAAATGTGACCCGGGAAATCAAAATCAAAAGGAAACTCTTAGAGAGGCTCAATGCTTGAAGCCAATCACCGGAGGTGGTCCAAAGGTCTAAGATTATATGTCGTGAGCTGGATGATTTGATACATAAGGAAGAGATTATGTGGGATCAAAGATCACGAGTGTTGTGGCTTCGTGAGGGAGATAAGCATACTGGCCATTTCTTTCACAAGGCTAACCTGAGGTGAAAGTGTAATTCGATCAAGAAGAATAAAACTCCTGATCATTCATGGGTGACCACACAGACGAATATTGCCACTGGCCAGTTCTCTTAACGTCGGCGGGCTCTTCTGGTATTGAGGGGGTGTTGGATTGTGTTCCCAGTAAGGTCACAGTAGATAAGGTGCAACTTCTCTCTTGACCTTATTCGAAGGATGATGTGTATAGAGCACTAATGCAGATGCATCCCTCGAAGGCTCCTGGCCCGGACGGTTTCCCTCCCTTGTTCTATCAAAAATTTTTGGTAGTGGGTAGGGGAGGATGTCTGTAGGATGGTATTGGATATATTAAATCATGGAGTTGATCCCTCAGCACTGAATCATACTTTTATTACTTTGATACCAAAAATCAAGAACCCGAAGTTGTGTAGCCAGTTTCGGCCTATCAGTCTATGCAATGTGGTTTTTAAGCTTGTGACTAAAGTTATTGCTAACAGGATTCGTGAGATGTTGCCTCAGATTATTAGTCCAGAGCAAAGCGCCTTCGTCCAGGGGGAGATTGATCACAGATAATGACCTAATTGCCTTCGAAACTCTACATTACATTAAGTATAGGAGTCAGAGAACTCGAGGGTTTATGGGTTTGAAATTGGATATGAGTAAGGCCTATGACAGGATTGAGTGGCCCTTTCTTCGAGCTATTCTCTTAAAGTTGGGTTTTCCCCAATCTTGGGTAGCAATGGTCATACGTTGTGTCACTACGGTCTCATACTCCATCCTTATCAATCGAGTGCCACAGGAACCTATCCATCCAGAACGTGGTTTACTTCAAGGAGATCCTCTCTCTCCTTTCTTATTTATCCTGTGTATGGAAGGTTTCTCAGCATTGATTAATAAAGCAGTATCCGATGGTATGTTACATGGTGTTCGAATCTGTCGGGGGGAGGGTGGAGGGGGGCTGCACTATCTCACTTATTTTTTACAAATGATAGTTTGTTGTTTGCTCGAGCCAATCTTAGGTGGGTGTTATCTCCTCTATAATCCAACGGTATGAGGCAACATCAAGGTAGGAGATTAATTTGGATAAGTCGGAGGTCTTTTTCAACCGAAAAGTGCCTAATGAGAGACCTTCTAGAATCCAAGGGGATATGGGAGTTAAGGCTGTTGACACTATCGAGAAGTATCTTGGTTTGCCGGCTCTAATAGACAGGTCCAAGAAACAAATTTTCTCTGCTATCTGTGATCGTGTTGCCAAAAAGGTGGGGCAGTGGATGGAGTAGTATTTATCTGATGTGGGTAGAGAAATCTTCATCAAATCGATTGCTCAATCAATCCCGAACTATGTGATGAGTAGTTTTCTACTCCCCGATCATACTTGCTCGCAGCTGGAGGCTATGGTTTGACATTTTTGCTAGGGACAAAGAGATGGGAAGAGATGTGTACATTGGGAGGGCATTGGTTTTTGCATATTCCAGGTGACTAGTCTCGCTTTTCTTGCTAAGCAAGGCTATCGCCTAGTCCAAGATGAAACTAGCTTGCTGGCCAGAATGTTGAAGGCTCGGTGTTATCCTAATTCTTACTTCTGGGAGGCCTCGGTGGGTTATCAGCCAAGCTATACTTGGCGAAGTATCATGAAAGCTTGTTTTGTTCTGAAGTAGGGCATGTGTTCTTACAATGGAGATGGATTGAGTACCAAGATTTGGGGTGATAACTGGCTACCTCGGCCTACGAATTATAAGGTGGAGTCGCCTGTGCGAACTTGATGCTCACGCCACTGTTAGTCAGCTTATTGAGGAGAGCACGGGTGATTGGAACCGGCCACTGATTGATTCTATATTACGTGTAGAGGAGGCGGATCTTATCAAGAGTATTCCATTAGCTACCTTGCCTAGTCCGGACTGTCTGATATGGCAACAATCCACCTCGGGCGTGTATCTAAAGTCTGGTTACTTTCTAGCTCTGCAGATATTATACCCGTAGATTTCCAACCGAGAGCAGGTGGATCCCTCATGGAAGAGCTGGTGGAGATGCATCTGGAAACTCAACATTCCTCCAAAGGTTCGCTCAATCTTGTAGAAGGTATGTACTCATGCACTACCAGTGCGTACACATTTAATTGCTCGTCAAGTCCCTATTAATAGCTCCTATTCAAGATACCTGGGTGCTCCAGAATCACAGGTTCATCTATTTTGTGGTTGCTCATGGGTGGAGGAGGTTTGGCACTTATGTCCCTTCTCTTTCACTCCTCCAACACCAACATTGTCCTAGTATGGGGATTGGTTATGTTCAATTGCAAGAAGAGATGGCATGACAGTACTTGAGAAGAAGAATGTCATGATAATGTGGGGTATGTGGAAGGATAGGAATAAACTTATCTTCCAAGGTCGATGCTACCCTATTTTTGTTAGAACTCATGCCTCCTTGTCTCATTTCAGGGTTTTGATATTGACAAACCAATCATGACTCAATTGATGACAACTCTTGGAGCAAAAAGAAGCCAATCAAAGGGCAAAGAACACAAGCATTGAAGTAACAAGCAAGAAGACTTAGGAACTCAAATTGTACAAAGGTTAAACACTCAATTCTTCTAAGACATTGGCTCAAAACAAAATCAATTTTACTCATGCATCAAATAGCATCCTTTCAATCATAAAAATGTTTTTTTGTAGCTCAGAACATCGATGTTGGGATCCTAAACATCGATGTTCTCATGACCGCTGCACTTGAAAAATGTTTTGCAGCAGCAAAACATGGATGTCTAAATTTGAGACATCGATGTTCCATCAATTGATGCCTTTAAATTGATTTTCGCCGAACCAAATGAACACCGATGTTCTTCAAGTACACATCGATGTTCCCATGATGATGCTTTCAAATTGGTTTTGTCGTGGCAATAAAACATCGATGTTTTCCATCTCAACATCGATGTTCTTACAAATCAACTTTACAATATTTTTTGCCGAAGCACAAAAACATCGATGTTCTTGCAAAATCAGCTTTAAAAATGCTTGGCCGTAGCTCTAAAACATCGATGTTGGCTTTACAAACATCGATGTTTTAGTGACCATTGGACTCAATAATTCATATTTACTGGCAAGACATCGATGTTCTCATGACCGTGGTCCAATAATTCAAACTTACTGGCCAAACATCGATGTGCTAAGTTTAAACATCGATGTTGTGCCGTTTTGAGCAGACATCTTTTTCAACATCCCATGCTATTTTGTCTAAAGGTATTTTGGATTGATTCCACAATGGTCATACATGTTTTGAGACATATAAATAGAGGATTTACATCTCTGATTATGCACAATTAACTCTCTACATTTTAAGCATTCATTGCCATCCATACATTGCAATTTTTATGAGCCAATATCCTTGAGGATTGAGAGTTTCCTTTTATAGAGCATATTTGTTACTCATATCCACTCTTTGAGAGAGCCTTTGTTTGAGTGATAAAAGAGTTGTCAATACAGCATAAGGGAGGATTTTTCCATTGTAGTAAATTCATTGGAAGAGTGTCTTCTTTCTGTGTGAGAAGTCTTGAAGTGAGGTATCTTCAAGCAAGTAAGTAGAGTTTCATGTGACTCGAGCTCTAGGTTTGTAAACGGTTTGTTAAGCACCCGGAAGCTTAACTTAGATAAGTGAAATATTCGAGAGAGTCTCTCGGAGGACTGGATTAGCCACACAAGTTGTGTGTGTGAACCAGTATAAATTTTGGTGTGCCCTTATTCTTTCAATTCCGCATTTATTTCCTGCAAATTTTTAGTTTCGTCCGAAAAATGCTATTCACCCCCCCTCTACCGTAGGACACCTGCCTTAACAATTGGTAGCGGAGCCTAACTCTCTGAAAGACTTAACCGTTTGAGAAAAAACTTTCCATGGCTTCTTCAAGTAATTATGCAGGACTCTTCGAAGGACAATCAACCATTCGTCCACCGCTCTTTAATGGCACCAACTACAGCTACTGGAAGGAGAGGATGACAATCTTCCTCCAAGCCAACAACTATGCCCTTTGGCGAATCATGAAGATCGGAGAGCAAATTCCGACGAAGAAAGTTGGTGAAACCAGAGTGACAAAGACGGAGGCGGAGTATGACGCTGCAGACATTACGAAGGTTGAAAACAACGCCAAAGCAATCAACATGCTATATTGTGCAGTCAACCCCGATGATTATTGGAAAATCTCTTGCTGCACAACCGCAAAAAGAAATGTGGGATAAGCTAGAGATCACCTACGAAGGAACCGATCAAGTTCGAGAGGCCAAAATCGACTCCCTCACTACAGAATACGAACTCTTTTGCATGAAGGAGAATGAGAAGATTGAGGAGATGTTCGATCGATTCTCCAAAATAGTAAACAACCTTCATGCTCTCAAGAAGGTCTACTCCGACAAGGACTTGGTCAAAAAAGTCCTTAGATGCCTCACTCCCGAATGGCGTTCTAAAGCCGACGCAATCTATGAAAACATCAGGACATCGAACACAACCATTGACGGTCTTAGAGGTAACCTTCTAACCTATGAAACTACTATTCTTAAACCCTCTTTGCAGGAACCAAAGAAGAAGGACATAGCTCTCAAAGCTTCCACCTCCAAGACGCAAGAGCTCACTGAATTGGACTCTAGCGATGATGAGCAAGAACTCGAACTTGTCATCCGTAAATTCCACAAATTCATGAAGAAAGAATTTGAAAGGAAAGGAAGGAAGACGTCCGGTCCACCCAAGTGCTATGGGTGTGGAGAGGTTGGGCACATTAAGCCCAAGTGCCCCAAGGCAAAGGAGGGAAAAGAAAAGAAGCCTTACAAGAAGCAAAGGGCATACATTTGTTGGGGAGGCGATTCCGGCGATGAATCATCCGATAGTGATGAAGAAGAAACTGCCAACCTATGTCTCACGGCACGAGAGGAAGAACCGGAAGAGGTAAGTACTTCTCCAAGTGAAGATTTTACTTTTGAAGAATTGCAAAATGCATTTAATGAGCTCTATAGTGAATTCATTTCTGCTTTTAGAGTTAATAAGGGCTTAAAGAAACAACTTGCAACTTTAGAAAATGATATGAAGAAGGTATCAAATGAAAATGAAAAGCTCAAAGAAAAAAAATAAATTCTACAGAAAGAAGAGTGCTAACAAACCGGAAAGTTCAATTAAGGAGTATTCAACATGTAAGTCATTAATAAAACAAGTTGAAGAACTTCAAACAACCTTAAAGAAATTCAACACCCCTCAAAAGAACTTAAACTCTCTCGTAGGTAACCTACAATCAACTAAACATGGACTAGGTTTCAAAAAATAGAAAGAAGAAAGTTGAGACTAAACCTAGGAAATCTAAAGTTCAACCTAAGGAAAACAAGGTTAGTAAAGTGCACAAACATAGGCAACATAGTAACTATTATCAACCTAGGAGGATGCACAACCCAAATGTTATTTGTCATTATTGCAATAGAATAGGACATATTGCTCTCGTTTGCTTCACAAGGCATAGGCATTGGGCACAAGATGAAGCTCATTACCATTATGTCTCTAACACTCAAGGACCCAAGAAAATTTGGGTACCAAAAACTCATTGATTTGTTTTGTAGGTGTGCTTGAAGGCATCAAGTGTACTTTAGTACCTTGATAGCGGATGCTCCAAGTACATAAACGGAGAAGCATCCAAGTTGCCATACTTGATTGATCCTTGTAGAAATGCAAAGATGAGTGGTAATGTTGAAAACGATCATCTTTTGGTTGAAATCTTGCTATCATTTTTTAATATTTTTTGTTCTTGATGCTCATTTAAATTAATTGATACACATTCTACTCATACATATCACTCATAAGTAATAATAGAGTCTTGAGTACCTAAATTTGTCTTCGCTAAGAAAAAGATCTTGAAGTAAATTAATTTTGTATGAAGTCAAATTTCGGCAATAAGATCATACCCAAATGTTGCAATCCGAGAGCACAAGGTGGTTCTTTTGACTCGCATAGCATGTAGTGCATAATAAAACAAGTCGAGGAATACTAGCTTATTATTGAACATTCATAAAGAAGTGTTTTATCTCATGCACATACATAAGCATAAATATTTTTATTATTATCTGCTTTAACGATTGGGTACAGCGTTGACTCTGAAACTGTTAGGGTCGTTGGTAATATTGACTCTAATACTATCATTCCAAGAGAACCACATTCCGCCCGAGTTGTTTTGGCCATGGAGTTCGAACCGGTTTGCTGGAGGAAATCTCAGAGGGATGACACCGTGATTATCTTCCGGCTGCCACAAGGTCTCTGTAAGCAGAACCATGTTGGGCTTGTACTGGTTCTTCAGATCTCTCAAAGTATGTACGAACTCATGGGAGCACCTAGTAATTCCTCTGCAGTTCCAAACCAGAAGGCAAACTTTTGGCCAAGTGGGTGGTAAGCCAGTCACTCGCGGAACGCTCTGAGCAGTCATTGAAATTTGGTAATAGCTACCTTCATTCAGAGTCTGGCAAGAAGGCTCCAGCCGGAATTCCTGAAGCCTGTCAGAGAAGAAAAATTTGATGGAATTGGTCGAGCCATAAAAGAAAGCTCGTAGGGTGCTTCGGTGCTCCAGGAAAATCGTCTCTTCCATGGGAGTGACAAAGAACCTAGACGAGTAGAGCTCGTCGACGAAGACCAAACGAGGCATCCTCCCGAGCTCGTTTGGCAGTTCCTCTTTTTGCTCATTTATCAGGCTATAGGCTAACCGATTCCTCCTTCCTAAGGAGGCTCCCTCAACAAAGAAGACAGATGATGGAGTAGGCATTTTTGTCTTAATGTGGTTTGTGTATCTCTCTTTCTCTGAATCGTATTTTTTTAAAATGCTTTTGATTATTTACTAACCATTGCTTTACCTTTTATAGAAATACGATTATCTATTTTTCAAAGTCTAGACCCTACCTATTTTTTTTCGTTTAATGGTAAAGCAGACCTCTCTCTCCACAAAACTCCAAATTGTTTACGCTCCTCAAGGTTTTTTTTGAAATCTTTACCACTGCCTACATTATTGCTTTATTACTTTGCATGTTTTTGGGATACAAACACTCGTGTTTTCCAGCTCACTTCTAATATGCATTATTCTTTTACTTTGGCTCTCGTGGCTCTCTCCTTCATACTTTTATCCACACATCCATCAGAGGCCAACTTGGCCAGATTGATGGGACGGTACCTCGAGTACGGTGCGTGTGTGCTACAGATGCTCCTGTTTGGACATCATAAAGAGATACAAATCCCTAAAGTCACCTTGCTCACCCATGTAGGGTTTATGGACAAGTGGTTGCGAATTTTTTTTGGTGTTATGACGTCATCATTGGCTTATAACCATTTTTTAAAAAAATATTTGCTCCTACCACCTGTTCTTAAGTTACCAATAACAAGTTCGATTTTATTGGATTCTATTTCATTCCCGCCATCTCTGATTAATAACAAGATTGATTAAATAAGGGGGAACAACTGTTTTATTTCTTCATAAAATAGAAAAGAAGCACTCTATGGAGTTACTTGCTTCTCTAGTTCTTTTACATGATTGCGGGCACTCTCAACCTGGGAGGAAAGTCCCATACAGGTCATCTCGATCTGTATCACCGCAGAGCTGATCTTCTTCAGGGCTGAGCTCAGTTGCTCCAGTGTCCACAGAGGTGTACTACTGTGAGCTACTCCTTTGCCCTACGGATCACCAGTTTCCTTGGTGACTGGCTTCTTTTGACGTTTGCGAGATATAGCCGTGTCTTCCATACGATCAGGGTTGTTCCTCCGCTTGCGACGTTTCTTCGGCTTTTCCTCAACATCAGAATCACCAAAGAGAGGATCACCAAAAGTATAGTTTAACTCCTCTGAGTCAGAGGTAGTTCTCGTTCTTATTGGTGCATCCATGGTTTGAGATATGCCTTGCCAAGTATGAGGTTGGTATTTATAAGCAGAAAGTGATGACGGTAAGGACATATACGAGTCTTCATGTTGAAAAATGCAGAATACTCGAGAGGGTTGCTGACGTAAGCCGTGATGAGACTATCAAAATTCGTAAAGAAAGAGTCATTCTTCGGAAATTCGAAATGAACTAAGAATCCCTGACTCTACACTGATCTAATTTGCGTATTTTTATTGTCTTACCTTTACTGACATGAGCGTCGGAGTATTTTCTAAGTTGTTTTGCAGGTACCCTTCATTTAAGCCAAAAGATAGGGGAACAAGAAAGCCGAGATTGCAAAACATCGATGTTGCTCAACGACACATCGATGTTCCAAATGAAAAAACTTAGACCCGAGGCTACAAAACATCGATGTTGAGGATCAAACATCGATGTTTAATAGACTACAGCTCATATCATTTTCAACTAGTAGCTTAACAACATCGATGCCGAGAGGCCAACATCGATGTCCCATCATGTGCACAATCAAGTCATTAACCGACATATACAAACATCGATGTTTAGAATTGCAACATCGATGTTCAGTAAGTATTTTTCTTCCCAGTAGCTTTAAACAACGATGCTCATAGGTAAGACATCGATGTTCAGTCATTAAAGTTTGAAATTTTTTTCATCCAGTAGTTTTTAAAACATCGATGTTCAAAGAATACCGATGTTGTCTCGATTGGCTGCATTTCAACTTCTTCCAGAGGCACAGAGACATCGATGTTGCGCTTACGAACATCGATGTTCAAACGTCACTTTTCAAAAATCTAGCCGTTGGAGAGCATGAAACATCGATGTTTCTTGACTAGAGATCGGTGTTTAGCCGTTATTTTTCAAAAATATAGTCGTTATCTAGCCGTTGGAGCCTGTTTTAAGGACTAAAATAGCTATATTCTTGGCTTCCCTATATAAATGCTGCCTCCTTCTCTCATTTTACACACTCTCTACTGTTCATTCATTCTACACTTACTCTCCACATCATTCTCCTACTCATTTTTCTCAAGTATGGCAGGTGGGAAGAAATCTTCCAAGGGCAAATCTCCCGCTAAGGAAAGACCATCAAAGCAAAGAGGAGGCTCTTCAAGCTTAGCTCTTCAATTTGCCGTAGAAGGCACCTCAATCTGGTTCTCTTCCAGAACCGAAGTTCACAACTTCATGTCTCTCTTCTCCAAACGCTTAATTGCGTCTCCACGGTATCTTCCGGTGGATTACCAGAAGGAGAAGAACTACACACAGCTTGAAGCCCATCTTCGAGCATCGAGATTGTGGGAATTCGTGACCAATAGGGGCTGGCAATATAGTGCTGAATTTGTCCGAGCATTCTACTCAACTCTCCGACGAGATGGTGACACATTGTCCGCTAATGTCAATGGAGTGTAAATTACCATGACATTGGAGGAATTCGGGGCACGTGCTGGATTGCCAATTCAGGGAGACGATATTGCATCCTATGCAGGTGACCATTGGGCCACAACCCAAGAACCACCCTTTCTGAATGAGCTTGGCTTCACGACTCTTGTTCGACATAGCTCCAGGAGGCCAACCATCCACTCCATTAAACCGGAGTACCGAGTCCTATCCTACCTTCTCACCCGGGTCATCAAGCCAAGAGACGAAAATCACACCGTCATGTCTGTTGAAGATATGAGAGTACTTCATGCCATCATTCACCATGCACCAATTAATTGGGCACGATTTGTGCTTATGCACATGTCGGACTATACATCCCAATACACCGAGCTTCCTTTGCCATATTCCTTCTTGGTGTTGGATATTCTATTGCATGCAGGTGTTGATGTCGGAAAAGGCGGACAAGTTCCTCACACCAAAATATGGGCGATATGTGACGCCACTTTCCGAACTAGAAAATCTGTGGAAGAACCAAGCCCCGACCAAACTTCCGAGCAAGCTCCAAGGACTGCCCAAGCAGAACGTTCCCGTGCAGCCGCTTCTCGACACCAAACCTCTGGAGTCACTCTTGAGTCTATTGCTGCCTCCATTCACAACCTACAACTGAGCATGACCGGCATAGGATGAGCAATTGAGAGAATTGACACGGAAGTGCAAAGACAAGGCCACTCTCTTAGGTCTTACTTTGCCCGTGTGAACTATAATCCTCCACCATATCACACCACCCTTCACGGTTACAACTTTGAAGATGAAGGTGATGATGATGATGAGAACTTTGATGAACATGCAGAAGATGATCCAATGGATGTGGAGGGTTACCATTGCTGCCTCCATTCACAACCTACAACTGAGCATGACCGGCATGGGATGAGCAATTGAGAGAATTGACACGGAAGTGCAAAGACAAGGCTACTCTTTTAGGTCTTACTTTGCCCGTGTGAACTATAATCCTCCACCATATCACACCACCCTTCATGGGTACAACTTTGAAGATGAAGGTGATGATGATGATGAGAACTTTGATGAACATGCGGAAGATGATCCAATGGATGTGGAGGGTGATGGAGAAGCAGCTGATGATGAAGAAGAGGAAGAAGCACTTCCTGCACAAACCGATGATGATGATGATGAAGATAATGGGAACTAGGACCCAACTCTCCAAACTCTTCTCTCTTGTTATGTTTATGTCTTTTCAATTCAATAAAAATTTACCATTGATGTTTCTTTTTGCTAATGCCAAAAGGGGGAAGATTCATGGAAGTATATGCAGCAAGTTAGGGGGAATCATAGTTTGAAAAATATAGGGGGAATTTACCTCACTTATGAATTCATAAAACTTGGCATATACTCTTATTTGTTTGTCATTATCAAAAAGGGAGAAATTGTTAGAACTCCTGCATCCTTGTCTCATTTCAGGGTTTTGATATTGACAAACCAACCATGACTCAATTGATGACAACTCTTGGGGCAAAAAGAAATCAATCAAAGGGCAAAGAACACAAGCATTGAAGTAACAAGCAAGAAGACTTAGGAACTCAAATTGTAAAAAGGTTAAACACTCAATTCTTCTAAGACATTGGCTCAAAATAAAATCAATTTTACTCATGCATCAAATAGCATCCTTTCAATCATAAAAATATTTTTTTTTTGTAGCTCAAAACATCGATGTTGGGATCCTAAACATCGATGTTCTCATGACCGTTGCACTTGAAAAATGTTTTGCAGCAGCAAAATATCGATGTCTAAATTTGAGACATCGATGTTCCATCAATTGATGCCTTTAAATTGATTTTCGCTGAACCAAATGAGCTTCGATGTTCTTCAAGTACACATCGATGTTCCCATGATGATGCTTTCAAACTGGTTTTGCCGTCGCAATAAAACATCGATGTTGTCCATCTCAACATCGATGTTCTTACAAATCAACTTTACAATATTTTTTGCCGAAGCACAAAAACATCGATGTTGGGATATAAACATCGATGTGCTTGCAAAATCAGCTTTAAAAATGCTTGGCCGTAGCTCCAAAACATCGATGTTGGCTTTACAAACATCGATGTTTTAGTAACGTTGGACTCAATAATTCATATTTACTGGCAAGACATCGATGTTCTCTTGGTAAACATCGATGTTCTCATGACCGTTGGCCCAATAATTCAAACTTACTGGCCAAACATCGATGTTCTAAGTTTAAACATCGATGTTGTGCCGTTTTGAGCAGATATCTTTTTCAACATCCCGTGCTATTTTGTCTAAAGGTATTTTTGATTAATTCCACAACGGTCATACATGTTTTGAGACATATAAATAGAGGATTTACATCTCTGATTATGCATAATTAACTCTCTACATTTTAAGCATTCATTGCCATCCATACATTGCAATTTTTATGAGCCAATATCCTTGAGGATTGAGAGTTTCCTTTTATAGAGCATATTTGTTACTCATATCCACTCTTTGAGAGAGCCTTTGTTTGAGTGATAAAAGAGTTGTCAATACAGCATAAGGGAGGATTTTTCCATTGTAGTAAATTCATTGGAAGAGTGTCTTCTTTCTGTGTGAGAAGTCTTGAAGTGAGGTATCTTCAAGCAAGTAAGTAGAGTTTCATGTGACTCGAGCTCTAGGTTTGTAAACGGTTTGTTAAGCACCCGGAAGCTTAACTTAGATAAGTGAAATCTTCGAGAGAGTCTCTCAGAGGACTGGATTAGCCACACAAGTTGTGTGTGTGAACCAGTATAAATTTTGGTGTGTCCTTATTCTTTCAATTCCGCATTTATTTCCTGCAATTTTTTAGTTTCGTCCGAAAAACGCTATTCACCCCCCTCTAGTATAGGACACCTGCCTTAACAATTTCTACTTTCATCTCCATGTCTCTGGACACACTAAACCATTACGAGCAGGTCTAAGAGTGCGGTCACCAGTTTTCCTCCCCATCACCTCGGCGGGGTTGGACATGCCCACCTAAAGGGTATTACAAACTTAATACTGATATGTCTTCGGTTGCTGGGGGTGGCACAGGTCTTGGCCCGGTCAATCAGGGATTGTATTGGGGCTGTGGTTGCAGCTCAAGCTCAGTTCATCCCGTCCTCATAGTCAAGTCGTGATGGGGAAACCTTGGGGAGCGTGTATGGGTTTAGCCTTGGCTCGTGATCTTCTGTTGCCCAAGCTTATCTTGGAGTCCGACAACACATTGTTGATTCAAGCCATCCAATCCGGTTTAGCTAATGCTACACCCTCGGGTCGAATTCTTAGTGATACTTTTAGTTCTATTTCTTCTTTTATGGACTTTATTTTTGTTTATGTTCCCCGCCATTATAATAAGGTGGCTGATGCCACGAGTAGACTAGCTGATGGACACAATCCAAACCTTTTGTGGACGGCCTCTCCACCTCCAGCTATTGCTGCGCTGGTGCATGAGGATTTATCTTGGTTATCTAGTTAATGAAGTATGCCATGCTCTTGGCAATTCTCAAAAAAAAAAAAAAAAACTTCTTGTTTCTTGGATTCGTTGTTGGAATTCTGAGAATCACATTTTCTTCATCAAATCTTTTATTAATGTTAGCCATCGGATTACTCTTCGCAGATTATAGGAGTTCATTCACCACATCCTATTTATATGTATTGCATATGCAAAAAAATACCCCCAAATAATCACTAATATAAGGAAAGAGTGCTTTTTATTATGCAAAGATATTTTTTCCATTCTATGCAATGCAATTATTTTCTACTTATCAGAATATGATGATAATTATTTTATTAATTATTTTTTATGTACTTTGAGTAAGAAATCTAGTTCTATTTGATTGAGTAGGACTATTTACCTATATTCACATTCATCAATTTTCTTTTGTTTGGGAATGATAACACATTTTTTTTTGTATGGGACAAAAAATTTTCAGAATTCATATTAATCTTATATCTCTTTTTGTATTCTTTTTGTTACTTTTATAAAGAAAGTGCAATTTTTTATTGCTAGTCGTTGTTTGGAAAATTCTCTATACCCCTTTATTTAGGTTTTAAATATAAACTATTAATTTTTTTCTCTAATCTATTGCAATTCAATTCACTCATATACACATTTTTTTAAGAAACTTCTGATACTGAAAACTAAACACATAAAAATGAAGAAAAGGGATAATTACCAAAAAAATAAGGAAAAAATAAAAAGCCAATGCAAAATTAAAATTATGTTTGAAAAAAAGAGGAGTGTTTATTTTAGTTAAATATAAGCAATACATACGCCTAGAAAAAAATTAAATTTGAATTGTGGGTATACAATTCAACCAATCTTTGATTAGGTTGCTTGGGTTGTATCACACTCATGCTTCCATAGATTGCTAAATTCACTGTACTTTTTCCTTCCATCCAATTTCTAGGCTCTTCTATCCATTTTCTTGGTACTTGGTTGAGATGCAATCATATGTGAAAACAAAATATATTTTTCTTGTTAACAAAAGAAAAGCCATTTTTTTCTTAATGCCGCCTGCTCACCATGGGAATCCCGCGAATCCTACCCCGAAAATAAAAAAGTAACAATGGCAAATAAAAAAAGAAGCATATTACAGACTATGAGAAGCATTGATAAACAAAAAATTAACAATACAAATCAAATCTGTGGAATCCTTTCCAAGATCGGCTTAAATTTCTTTAGCCTAAAAAAATGTACTACTTACCTTTTTCAGTGGATTATCTTTGAAAAAAGATAAGGGACCATTTTCAATGGATTATCTTTGGTAAAAGATAATGGGAGATTTGTAGAGAAAAAAAATTTCTTAAATAAATGAAAAAAAGAGCGATAGCATAATTAATTATGACAAATTATATATGCCACATATGTACGAAAATATTTACCTAGTTTTAGATGTGGGCAGTGGCGTAGCTAGATATAATTCTTGGAAGGGCCAATATAATATTTTGTGTGTAAGAATAAGGATTTATACGAGAAAATAAAAATTTAAGAGAGGCCAAATACATATTACGATAGGACTTATTTGAAAAAAATTAAAGGTTCAAGGCCATACGAAAATATTACAATAAAACTTATATGGGAAATTTAAAAACTCAAGGGAGACCATGACCCCTTCAACCCCCTGGGCCACCGCCGCTGGATGTGGGGATTGAGATTTGTTGTTGTTTATTTGAGGACTTAAAGGAGAGAAGATTTGAGAGTAAATTGTTGTCTTGCATAGGTATGTGTCCTTTTTATATAGTAATAAGATTAGATAACATTAATTAAAAGATCTTATTCTCCATAAAATTAGGTGAGGATTAATAGACACTAAATGGGGTAATTAAGTACTAACGTTATAACCGGTGAGACTTTTGTAGAGCTATGACACAAATACACAATTGAATTGAAAGAAAAATTATAATTAATTATGGGCAGTTTATTACTATACTAATATAAATGCCATTTTTTAAAAAAATAAGAATGTCAATCTAGTGTTAGGTAACACTATGTGAATGTGATGGCTATTCATTGACTAATTAGTATAGGAAAAATAACCTTTCGTTATTAACTGTGACATTAACTCTTTGAAGCAACACATTAATTCCCTTTTTCAATCTTGAAATTTGACAAAGAGTTAGTGGGCCCTGGGAAGCATGTTGTTGGATAGGCACAGTGGAGGAAGTATTTTGGTGAACAAATCAAGAGGTTTAGGAGCAATCACACTGGGAAGTATTATAAAATAATGTATAAATATATGTATGTATGTCATTGTGATACATACTAAATACATATATTATACAGTATTCTCACTTATTATATATATGTAAATCAGAAATGAAGATGGTAATGAAAAACTGAAACCGGGTAATGAAACCCGTGACCGGAGTGTGACCGGAGCCTCGCCGGAGCTCACCGGAAAAACCATTTCCCCCTAAATCTTCTCATTCTTCCTCTTTTATTTACAACACGTTATCAGCACGACTCTACCCAACTGAGAAATCAAACTGAGAAAAAAAATTTGAAACCGGCGAAAAGAAAAAAAACGAAACTAGAAGAGAAAATGAACCCGCCGGTTACTGTTCACCGTGATGAGCTCCCGGCTACCTCTCGCCTCACCACTGCCACCACCGCCTTCCTCGTCCCGTCGCCGACTGGATGGCGTTTCCTCCACCCGTCGCCGCTGCCAGACGCGCCGCCGGCAGAGGAAGACCCAACGGCGAAACCCATGACCCGGCAAACCTCGTCGGGTCTGCCTCCACCCGCAGCAACCAGCCCTCCTTCTCGCTGCCACCGCGGCGCTCTTCAGCCGTCGCCCAGCCGAGGTCGTTGCCGCCCTGCTGCAGCTCGCCGTGGTCCACGTCACCCGCCGCAGCCATGACGAGTCACGCCTCCACAAGTCGGGTCGTTTCCTGCCGTCCACCTGCACGGTCGCGCGCCTCCTCACACCGCCACCGGGAGCATCGCCTCCTCGCCTCGTCGCCACGACCAGCAGGAGACGCGAAGCCGTCCGCCGCTCGCCCCCAGCCGCTGCAGCTCTCGCCCCCGACCGATGGTGCTCCCTTGAAGAAGATGACCCGATTTAATAGGTTAGTCCCTGACGTTTCGTTTTATGCAGGTAAGTCCCTGCAATTCAGTCCTTAAGTAATTTATATTCTCAATTTTGTCCTAAACGAATATATTAATGTTTAATTAATGTTATTTTTTGAGTGATTGAATGTTCTAATTAATGTTGATCTTGGGAATTGAATGTATTGTGAGCTCACGGTGAGTCCCGGAAATTAGTTTTTGGTCGGTGAACAGTGTTTTCGGCCGGAATCTGGCGATGAAGAGTAAAACCCGATCTTATGGTAAATAGTAATTTCCGGCGACCGTGAATAGTGATTTTAGCCGGAAATTGAAACCTCGGATTTTTCCCGGCAAAGCCCGGAAGACCGTTATATAAGCCCGGAAGGCCTTTGAAACCTCAAATTTTTCCCGGCAAAGCCCGGAAGACCGTTATATAAGCCCGGAAGGCCATTATATTTATTGGCCGGCTAAAGCGCCTTTATCGTATAAGCGTATTATATATGTTATTGCTGAAAGATTTATCGAGTAAGCATATTTTTTGTTTTTATTTAAATTCCGATTGGGCTATTAAAAAGGCCCATTATTCATTTCATGGCCGGCTAAGCCGCCTATTTCTTTACGTTTTAATTGGGCTCGTGTAAGGCCCATCGTATTTAATTTTCAGCAATTTAATTCTTCATTGGGCTAATTAACGAAAGGCCCATGTTTATTTCTTTCATTTCAGTCTTTAATTTTATTTAAATTATGTTATTCAAGACCCTTATAATTTCCTGAAGAAATTTATTATGGGTATCAAATGCGGACATGAATTTATATGATAATAGTCTGGAAGACTAAATGTAAGAGTCCCGCAGACTCAATAAAAGAAAATATAACGAAGACTGGAAGTCTTACCGTCCTGAAGATCCTTTACAGGAAATCGAAAATAAACACTATTACCACCAAAAGATGGAAATTATATGACCACCAGAAGGCGGATATTATACTTGCTTCCCCTGAAGGAGCAATTTATTTTATATTCAATTTATTTTATGTTCAGTTTCAATTATTACGCATTGTAATTTATTTTATTTACTTTTCAGTACTTTATAATTGAAGCATTAGTCTCGAAGACAATGCAAAATTGACATCCACAGGGGGAGAATTATATGTGTGGATGTCAATATAACATATTATGACATCTCGAAATGAGAAAAAGATTAACACGCTCCAGAAGAGCATAAATCCGAATATGTTCCTGAAGAACGCATGTTTTAAATATGATCTAGAAGATCATATATTTACGCCCAGGAAGAGCATATACTCTTGAAGAGTACAGACACCCCTAGTAAAAAAAATGGATTTTTATGGATCCTGATGAATTGACTCTGATCTATTCCATGAAGCGAATAAAACAGTATAATTATTTGTGCCTGTGGGCGTAAATGAGATAATAAAAGGAAAAGGCTCAAAGCAAACATGCATATTATTATTATTGCATAAACGGATACATAACTAGAGAACATTCAAAGAAGAATGGTTCTCATACATATGTTTAACCAGTAATTTATCTGTTGGGTTCAACATTAACCCTGAAACTCTGAGCCTCACCATTAATGTTGACCCTAACACTGTCGTTCCAGGAGAACCACATACCACCCTTGTTGTTTTCTCCAGGTATCTCAAACCGATTCGTTGGAGGAAAACGAAGTGGAATCACACCATGATTCTCTCCTGCTTGCCACAAAGTCTCAGTAATCAGTACCATGATTTAAAATTTGACATGAAGGCTCTAGCTGAAATTCCTGCATCCTAGCAGATATGAAAAACATTATAGAGTTAGCTGAGCCATAAAAATTTGTCCTGAGATTGCCTTGGTCCTCCAGGAAGAAAGTTTCTTCCATTGGAGTCACAAAGAACCTAGACGAGTATAGCTCATCTACAAACACTAAACGAGGAATTCTCGCTAGATCATTCGGTAGTTCCTCTTGTTGCTCATTTACCATGCTATAAGCTAACCTATTTCTTCTTCCTAGAGAGGCACCCTCAACAAAGAAAACAGTAGCTGGGGAAGGCATTTTTTTCTTGTCTTGTTGATTTTTCTGAGTTTTCTGCATCTTCCTGTCTCAACCGCCTCCCCTTCTTATAGTCTGAGCTTAGACAGCTAGGTATCAGTTTTCTCAAATGTGGACCGTTTTCTGTCTCCGAAAAAAATCCAGAAGATTTTTCGGTAATTAAAACTTTGCATTATTTGTCAGTAAACTCCAAAGTTTTTCAAGCTTCGAGGTTTTGCTTTTGGAAAAGTTTGCCACTACTTTAATTATTGTCCAATAATTCTGATTTTTTCCGACATGAGTGGCAGGAATAAGCCTAATATTGACACATGTATTGCAGCCTGAAGCTAGCAGTTGAGTAATTGAAACTTAACATATCCAGCCAGAAGCTGGAATGCACTAGCCTGGAGCTAATAATTTTAAGTGTTTAGATACACAGCTTGCGCAGCCTGAAGCTGGCACCAACTTGAAGTTGGTTCATGGATTTATTGTTTGGCATGACCGGATGGGCCATCCCGGGTTAATAATGATGCACGAAATTTATTGAATCATTCATTGAAAAACCAGAAGTTTTACAATCAATGAATTTCTGTGAGTTTGTTTGCTGCGAAAGTTATTATACGGCCTTCCTAAGATGAGAATGGCCTAGTATCACCAGCAAGTTTGAGAATCGTTCAGGGACATAAACGCGGACTGATAAATCCGCGGTGTTTACCATCTAGGTAATTTTACGATGCATCGACTAGATGGTCTATTGTGTGACGCAAGTTGGCATTGTGCGCACTTGTTTTAATGATTAAGCCACTTGCGGGTACATATCCCAACTTATGTTACTAGACTATATCTCTAGATTATACTGGTATATTTCTTCAATGGATAATGTATATCATTGGAAATAAACCCAAACAGATCTGGGCCATATTGACAATTGATTGCAGGACCATTGATGAAATATCACTGTTTGATAATTGGTATTTTATATGCAGCAACACTTGAGTGCATCAAGCCAACATGATAAGGTCTCCCCATTTAATTGATTAATGGTCACATACTTAGTATCTCCCATCTTCGGACCATCGGTTATATAGTATAAAAATGCTCCACCACAGCATTGTTTTTGTTGGTCCTTAAAGAATATTGGGAATATATGTTGTGTATGTTGGGTATGTTAATTTGATGTTAGAGTTTACCCAACATAAGGGGGAGGAAAGAAGCAGCTGGATCAAGAGATTATTGAAATAATTTATCAATATCTACTTTTTGATCCTCGAATAAATTAGTATGAACTTGAAGTTCAAAAGATGATTCATTTGCAGGAAAAATTGATATGCAATTGCCAGACACATTTAAATTAAGTGTGACCATATACCAGCTGCAAATGCTCCTGTTTAAGATTGATGTTCCTGAAGAACAATGCAAGTATGCAAATGAATCTATAGATTATACTCGGTTCCAAAAGAAAAGAAATTCTCGATAGAGAAAAAGGAGCAAAAGTGATAAGATGGCCCCAGTGAGAAAATAAGACCTCCAGTAGAGGTTTGAATTAAAAGTCCTCTAGAAGAGGTTGAATCTCTAACACAATTGATAAATTTCCAAAAGTAACTCAGGTACCTGAAATAAATGAGCATGATGAGATCTCAATTACAGTGTCAGGAATAAGATGGAACCGACGAGAAATAACCGTCAACGGAATACAATTTTAATTTATAGCGCTAAATATTAAAAATGAGGATCATGAACCTACTAATGAAAGTAGGCATTGTATGATTGGCCAAAATAAAGAGATATAATTAAAGGCTGTGTTAGACTCGCTTATGAAGCGAGATATTTTTCGGACCTGTAGTCCGTACACCAGAGGGTGTAAAATTGATTAGTCGTAGAAAAGGGTATTTGTGCGGAAAATATAAATGAGATATAAAGCACGGTTGCACAAGGTTTTACCCGAACGACCTGATTTTAATTATGAGGAGATTTACTCCCCTATGGTGGATGCAATTATGTTGATAAGTCTGGCATCATATGAAAAGTATTTGAAATGCATAAAGTGAATGCTATTACAGCCTATTTATTAATATGGATCCATAAGTCATGATATATACATGAAGATCCCTGAAGCATCCAAGTTGCCTGAAGCAACTAATTCCCGGGAAATTACAAAAATTGGACCGAATTTAAATCATTCTGAGTATGGATAAATTTATATGTTTAGTGATTGGAACTCCAGAAGAAGTTTCCAAATACCGTGCTATTAGACTGGTCATGGAGTACTCTGTCTAAATGCAATATGTATTACTTGTAACATAAAGCCTGAAGCTTTTGATTTAAGCCTATCGGCATTATATGTATTTGCTCTTATCTTCGGGGAATAACAAATGTGTAATCATGTAAACCCGAAAGAGAGTAAAGTTGACTTTGCAGATGTAAATCTCTTTCTTAGTCCACATAAAGCACAGACGGACATCAGCTGCAACATCGCACATAATATTGCAATATCATCGGGACTACAAAAGCAAGATAGGAAGATAGACGCTCCAACGACAAAATTATGAAGATTATCCTGCCAACTCTGTCCAATTGAAGTTATGATGTAGCAAAAATGAACAGACAAAACACATGTCACCAGAAGCTGACAAGGACGATTGGCATGCAATAACATCAAGCAATCAATGGAGGCCAAAATGAGGGGGAGTAGAATTCGCACTGCACTCTTTTTTCCTTCACCAAGTTTTTTATCCCACTGGGTTTTTCTTGGTAAGATTTTTAATGAGGCAGTATCCCCAAAGCAAATTCTACCCGTCGACACAGTGACATCCAAGGGGGAGTGTTATAAAACAATGTAGAAATACATGTATGTATGTCATTGTGATACATACTAAAAATATATACTATACAGTATTCCCACTTATTATATATATATGTAAATCAGAAATGAAGATGGTAATGAAAAACTGAAACCGGGTAATGAAACCCGTGACCGGAGTGTGACCGGAGCCTCGCCGGAGCTCACCGGAAAAACCATTTCCCCCTAAATCTTCTCCTTCTTCCTCTTTTATTTACAACAGGAAGCATGTTGTTGGATATTTTTCTTTTTCGTCTTGTGGGGCTCTTGAACATGTGTATAACTTTGATGCTGTTAGCTGGGCGGATCGAGGAATATTATTTAGTGTAGGAAAAAGAAAAGATATTTAATAGAAAAATTCAACTTTTTTCAAATCAAATAGTTATTTAATAACCAAGCAAAAAATAAAAATAAATGTGGCTCCTCCACTATAATAATCAAAATCTTTGTAATTAGTTTAAGAAATATGAATCATTTAACTAAATCTAAGGGTAATGTTACATTAATTTTTAAAAATTTAAAAATTAATATTTAAATCCTCTTACAAAAAATAGTTATATTTAAATTCCATGCTAATATCATGCAAATGCAACAAGATATTATGATTTTAAAAAAATTCACTAAAAAGTAATTAAATTAATTTTATAAGGACTTTTTTTTTAACATCTAAGAAGAGAAAAATTATTTGATTTTGCAGATTTATTGTCCGGAATAAATGTGTACATAAAACAATCGGTAAATATCTTAAAGATTTGGGAATTAACCAGAGTTTTTAAGATTTGGGATAACAATTCTATTTAGTTTTAGTTTAGTTAGGAAACTATTTACTAGTATTTTGGTGAATTTTTATGAAAACAATCGGTGAATATCTTAAAGATTATTAGGATTTAACTACTTAAGAAAACTAAAAACTTGTGAAATTAGAATTCTTACACAAGAACACAATTATATATGGAAGTAACTAAGGAAGTGATAAAATATAACAGAATCCAAATTAAAATACAAATCTAAAATTCACATTACTAATTAAAACACTAGTCATATATTTTTATTGCTATAATAATATTTTTTTCCAAAAATCCAGTGTAGTCACCTGCCTACGATGACTACATGCTGGATCCGTCACAGGCTGTTAGGGAATTTCAAAAGTTTAACTTTGATACTTTCACCATTCTTTCCCTTATGTTGGTTTTTTTTCAACTAGTATAGCTTGTGTAATTGTTTTTATGGTTCGTTATTCTTCCCATAGTGAGCCCCTGTAGGGGGACTATCTGAAACTTGTATACGTATTTATGCAGCTCTGTAGCTTGGAAAGGAAGGAAATCAGGTTGCATTTGTAAGAAAATTTCCTTTTATGTGGCCCATATAATATTAAGTTTTATTTAATGATGTGGCAAAATCCTATTGGTCAATTATTAAGGTTTTCTAATAGGCACTTGATAGAGTGTATAAATAGAATATTATGGAATGGGTCCTCTCTCTCCACTCGCTTAACGTTCGGCACCGTCTGACAAATGTTAAAAAGATAGACAAAGGCAAGAGAGAGAAATCTATTCCTCATGAAGGCATCAAGACAAATCAATTAAGAGAATTTAAAAGACAACATGATCGATTTACGAGGTATGTCTTCAACCTTATGTTATTAGTGAGAGATAATTAGTTCTAAGATCTAATGGACATATTATGTTATTAATTCAATTGGGGATCAATTATCGTCTCTTAATTCCTGATTATTATGATTGTTCATATTAATTATCTAACAGCATTCTCTTAAAACAACTTAACTGATGCATACTTGGGAGTTGACTGCAATTAGAAAGCCTGTTTGAGCTAAAGACTTGACAATTCCGTTATGGCATACTTATGTGCATCTTTTTCATCCTGAATTGTTATGATAGTTTATAATTAGCCTACTGCTTCTTCAACCAAAAGTTTCTTAAAGAAAGAATTCTTGCATTGGATGTACTTCTCATCCTTTTGCTTTTTGACAAATCACTAGTCCTTTATTTTTTAAATTACAGGTGGACATGGAGAGAAATTTTTTGTAGGTGTTCCAATAATTATCCAGGCAAACCCTCTTACTGACTTTGTGTTCAATAGTAGCTTTACGGTCTGACAATACCTTCTGATGTTGTCTGGCAATTCATCATGTACACTATATGCCATTTTTAATCTATCTGTTTGTTTTGCCATCTGCAATCTGCATTTCATACATGTCTTACTAAAGGTCCGTATTGATTCTTGCATGCTGGTTTCAGCCTGCACTCACTCACTCCATTATAGTCTACAGAGATGTCTTTCAGAAAGTTGCGACGAAATTTCACTGAAAAATCTTTATCACTTGAAGAGCAGCAGAATAAGGTTTGTTTCTCAATAACACCTCACCAGTATTTTTGCTTCCATACATTATGACTTTTGATGTTATTGGAAGGAGATGACATCCCTTATTAATCTCCTTGAGGCTAATTATTGCCATGAAGTACTTGTTGAGCAATGATTTTGGCTTGATAAGCTACTGATTTCTTGTATTTTTACTTGGATTGTTGATTAATATGCACATACTTTATCAATGCAGAGAAAATAAGCATCTATTCTTGCCCTCCTCGTGATCACTTCCTTCTTAACCTTTTCTAGCGTTGCCAGAAAGCTAAAATGTCAATATGAAATCAAAAGAAATTGAAAAGAGGGAAAGAGCCTCCAAAAGCCCTGGGACCGTTCCATTTACGAAGTCTGCTAATTAGTCTTTAAAAGAAATAATGATCGCAAAGATGCTAACAAACATTAAACAATATCAGTTGAAATTCTCAAAGAGTGAAAGAGCTTTGAAAGTTTTTGCTTTCTGTCAATAAGAAAGAGTTAATTACTTTTCTATCAAGCTGTTAAGTAAAAGGTAGATGAGAATGAAGAGAGAAGAGAAGAAGTACTGAAGATTTATAGTTTTTGCATTCCATGATGCATATCTCTTCTGGTTTTGTGCCCTTTGGTATCAAATACCTTTTTTCTCCACCTCTTATATTCAGCATTATTAGAGTATATCTGATAGATGATGCTGTGAATCTTGTAGTTGATGTTTATCATGTATCTAGAAGTTGATTATGATGATTTTGTAGATAGCATACAAGGGTGATCAGGATAACTGATACCAGCTCATCCTCTGTAGTTATCGTTATCAGTAACTTATGTTTATCATTGTAACAGTTTTGGTTATAAATACATAGTATGGCATCAGTGAATGTATGCCAGATTTTCTCAAACCTTAGTTCATACTCTTGTATGGTAGCGGAGCCACACGCATAACAGCAAAAAAAAAAAAAAACACACACACACACACAACTTCCTTGACACACCAAACACCATGGTTATTGAAACCGAAACACCTTCCTCCAAAGTCTTTGGCTCTACAACTAAAACTGTTTTTCCTTCCTCTAGTTTCGGTTCGACTGAGCCAATCCAAACCCTTCAACATGCTCATCACTATGTCTCTGTCAAACTAACGGAGACAAACTACGTATTCTGGCGGGCTCAGATTGAGCCATTCTTGGAAGGGCAAGGCGTTGCTGGGTTTGTGAATGGGACGTTTCCGTGTCCTGCACCTGTTCTCGTTGCCGATGATGGTTCGCAACAAGCAAATCCGGCTTATCAACGCTGGAAGCATCAGGATAAGTCCATTCTTAGTGCAATTAATTCCTCTTTGTCTCTTGATGTTTTTCCAATTGTGATTAACAAACAGACTTCTCAAGAAGCATGGGAGGCTCTTGAATCCTCCTTGGCATCTACGAACAACACCCGGATCATAGCTATCCATATGGCTCTTCAACAACTGGAGCAACAACCGGAAGAGACAGTGATGCGATATATGAATCGAGGTAAACGACTCTCCGATGAACTCACTGCCTCTGGTAAGCCTCTTTCGATTCTGGATTTCAACATTCATCTTGTTCGTGGTTTGAAATCGGGTTTGAAAGCCTTTGCCACAACTCTCACTGCTCGATCCGAGCCATCCCATTCTCTGAGATGCAGAGTCTGCTCATGAATTATGAGTTCATGATGGGGGATCCTCTGCAGTCCCTTCATCTTGATGCTGCTGCGAAGACTCCTGTTCTTGTCCCTGATCTCAAGGCTGATGGTGCATCCGCCTCTGTTCCTTTTGCACAAAATGTGCAGCGTGCTAATTCCACTCCAAATCGTGATGGCAGTGGGCGCGGGTCTCATGGCCGGGGTGGTTATCGTGGCCGGGGCCGTGGTGGTCGTGGTGACTACCGTGCACTGGCTGATTCTAGACCTTTTTGGAATTCTAGTGGGTATCCAGAACATGGTCCTAGTGGTGTTCGGTGCCAATTCTGCAATAAGCCTGGCCATACAGTGCACACATGTTATCAATTGCCGAAATATCAAGGGTCTACCCCCTCAGTTCAGACTGTTTCCACTCAATCATATTCCCCTGCGAATTGGTTCCCGTATACTAGAGCTAGCCATCATGTGACGCCTGACCAGGGTTCTCTGTCTCATTATGATGATTATTATGGCCATGACTCTCTCCAAGTTGCCAATGGGACTCATCTTCCCCATCTCTGGTATTGGTTTCAGCTCCTTTTCTACTACCTCTAAACCTCTTTTTCTTCATAATGTGTTGCATGTTCCTGGTGTCACCAAATCCTTGTTTTCTGTTCAACAATTTGCTCGGGATAATAATGTGTTCTTTGAGTTTCACCCAAACTTTTTCTGTGTCAAGGACCAAGCCACCAAGACAACTCTCCTTACCGGACCGAGTAGACATGGCCTATATACTTTCCCGCCTGCTGCTTCCTTTGCTCTCCAGGCTCATTCTTCCCAATCTGTTGCTTTTTCAATTCGTGCATCTCCGCATGTGTGGCATCAACGCCTCGGGCATCCTCACTTGGCGGTCCAACAACGCATCATTTCTTCATTTGATTTGCCGGTTTCAAACAATAAAGAGCATGTTTCCAATTCCTGTTTAGCATGTCCCCTAGGAAAGTCCACACGTCAACACTTACCGTTGCGTGATAGTAGGTCTAAGTCTCCACTAGAATTAGTATTTACAGATGTATGGGGCCCTGCTCCGATTTTGAGTACTGATTCCCATCGCTATTATGTAATTTTCCTTGATGATTTTAGTAAATTCATTTGGTTTTATCCTCTAAAAGCTAAGTCTGATGTTTATCATGTATTTCAACTTTTTCAAAAACAAGCTGAATGCCGCTTTAACACTCGCATTCAAGTAGTCCAATCCGATTGGGGAGGAGAATATAGAAAATTAAACTCATATTTTTAAAGTATTGGTATTCAGCATAGAGTAATGTGTCCGTATACCCATGAGCAAAACGGTAGTGTTGAACGTCGGCATAGACATATTGTTGAGACAGGTCTCACATTGCTTGCCGCAGCCACTCTTCCTCTTGCCTATTGGCACTTTGCTTTTGAAACTGCAATGTATTTAATCAATCGTATGCCCACTAAGATTTTGCACTATCAATCCCCTTATGAATGTTTTTTTCACACTTTACCCGATTACAAGTTTTTAAGGGTTTTTGGAAGTCTATGCTACCCATTTTTACGCCCTCATAATGCTCATAAAACTGACTATAGATCCAAAGCATATGTTTTCTTAGGTTATAGTATACTACATTCCGGGCATCGTTGTCTAGATTTTGTCACAAAGCAGCTCTACATGGCACGACACGTTACTTTTCTTGAACATGTTTTCCCATTTAAGCATTTTGAAACCAATAAAGTTTTTGTTGAATCGCCACCACAGGAGTCTTGGGTATCGGTTCCTTTACATGTTTTCTTCCCTTCTCACACTCCTTATCCAACACAAACTCATTCTGTGCCGCATCAATCTCCTTCCCATACAAACACCCCTGATACCTCTCCATCCTTGTCGTGTCCACTTCCACCTACATCTGCCTTATCCCCACCACCAACAACTCCTACTCGAACCTCCTCTTCAACCCCAATTGAGACTCTTTCATCACCACAACTGCAAACACCTGCACCCTCTCTTCGCCCCACTCAGGTCAGAAACCCACCTAATCGTTTTTCTCCCTCTAATTATCTTGTTCACTCTTATGCCCCCACAACCTTGGAACCCACATCTTACACTGAAGCTCATAAACACAGAGTTTGGCAACAGGCTATGGATGAAGAAATAAATGCCCTGGTCCGGAATAGAACATGGTCACTGGTTCCATATCGTCAGGGAATGAATTTAGTGGGTTGTAAGTGGGTTTACCGCATTAAAAAGCGGTCTGATGGCACAATTGAGTGCTACAAGGCGCGATTGGTGGCTAAGGGTTTTTCACCAGCGGGAAGGGATCGACTATGCAGAGACTTTCAGTCCCGTCGTCAAGCCAACAACAATTCGGGTTGTTCTTACTTTGGCTTTATCTTGTCATTGGGAAGTTCGACAACTGGATGTGAGGAATGCGTTTTTGAATGGAGAAATCACCGAGGCTGTGTACATGGTTCAGCCACAAGGGTATGTTGATCGTGATTCTCCCTCAGCCGTCTGCCGTTTGCATAAGTCCCTTTATGGCCGAAAACAGGCACCTTGGGCTTGGTATGCTCGGCTGAGTTCCTTTTTGTTGAACCACGGATTTGTTGTCTCTCGTTCCGATCCGTCTTTGTTGATTTGTTGCAAGGGTGGTAAGGTTGTTTATCTACTAATTTATGTAGATGATATTCTGGTTACAGGGAGTGATTCCCAACTTGTTGCCCAGGTTATTCACCAACTCGGAACTAAATTCTCACTTCGGGATCTAGGTGCAGTAAATTACGTTCTTGGCGTTGAGGTTACCTCCACACGAACTGGACTTCTTTTGACGCAGCATAAATACACACAGGATCTGCTCCGACGCACTGGCATGCTTGATTGCAAGCCGATCCGAATACCTGCAGCACCAACGACGAAGCTCACTAAAACTGGAGGCACACTACTCACGGACCCGAGACAATATAGGCAGGTGGTCGGGTCTCTTCAATACTTGGCAGTAACTAGGCCGGACATCAGCTATGTTGTAGGTATGGTGAGTAAGTTTATGCACCAGCCCACTACTGATCATTACACTACAGTTAAACGGATTTTACGATACCTGAAAGCTACTTCACGGCATGGCTTGCATATTCATCGGGCTATCACGATGACTCTTAGTGTGTACACTGATGCTGATTCGGGGGGCGATCATCCTGATCGCCGGTCTACAGGGGGATACTTGGTTTATCTTGGAGGGAATTTAATTTCGTGGGCTTCTCGGAAGCAACGCACGGTTGCTCGCTCCTCCACTGAGGCGGAATACAAGGCTCTAGCCGATGGAGCAGCAGAATTAATGTGGATTAAAGGATTACTTGCTGAGCTTGGTGTTCCCTCCTCAACTCCAGTTCTATGGTGTGACAATTTAGGCGCCACTTTCTTTAGTCATAATCCAATTCAGACCACTCAAACGAAACATGTTGCTCTCGACTATCATTTTGTGCGAGAGCAGGTTCAGCGCAAGCAGATTGAAGTCCGTTTTATTTCTAGTGCAGGTCAGCTAGCCGATGTACTTACCAAGCCTTTATCTCTCACTCGTTTCCAAGAGCTGTGCTGCAAACTCAATTTGTCCCTTCGTCCCGGTTGAGTTTGAGGGGAGGTATTAGAGTATATCTGATAGATGATGCTGTGAATCTTGTAGTTGATGGTCATGTATCTAGAAGTTGATTATGATGATCTTGTAGATAGCATACAAGGGTGATCAGGATAACTGATACCAGCACATCCTCTGTAGTTATCGTTATCAGTAACTTATGTTTATCATTGTAACAGTTTTGGTTATAAATACATAGTATGGCATCAGTGAATGTATGCCAGATTTTCTCAAACCTTAGTTCATACTCTTGTAAGCATGCCAGAGATCCCTTTGAAATGTTGTTCATATGGGGATGAGGAATAAAATCATGCACATGGGATGTGTAACTATATCTCATTTTCACTGTTTAGAGTCTGTGTAACATGATTCAGTAAGTTTTAAGTGTCAGTTGATTTGTGGCCATCTTTTATTATAGGTTCACCTCTTTTTTCCGGTTCAGTGGGCTTCATTTCAGCTCAGTGCATTGTCACTAGTGTGATTCATCGTTTTGCAGAATTATTTTCCTCAATATTTTAATTGGTATGTGTTTCCACGAGTTGACCATTTATAATGCTATTTTCCTCCTGTCTACCATTTCTGTGCGATTTTAAGGATGTCACATTGGGAACTTTGCAATGCATTTCTTTAAAATGCTAGTCTTATCACTGAGATGGGTGTTTGATATTAGATACTTTTTTGAACTCAAAACTTTCCCATCCCTGGGGAGCCCTTCTGCTTGAAGTAACAAAGTGTATGGTTATTGGAGCAGTTCACAGATAACTGGTTACTTTCCTTCTCTTCAGATCAACGAAGTTAGGAAGATTTTAGGTCCTAGTGCTGATAAGTTGCCAGTATTGTGCTCCGATGCATCAATATTCAGGTACCTCAGAGCAAGGAGCTGGAATACAAAGAAAGCAGCCAAGATGTTGAAAGAAACACTGAGATGGAGACTAGGATTCAAACCTGAGATGATCCGGTGGGTATGCGCTCAGTGTCTCTGAAATGGATTTCTGTGATATTTGACTTTATTATTCAAACTGCTTCATCACTACAGAGTATGGACATTTTGTTGTGGTATTCTCCAAGAGGGATGTGTTACCTGTTCTCACATTTCAGCCCTCTCTTGTCTTCCCTTTTGTCACTGAATGCATTATTTTTTAATTGAGTTCCGGTTTCAGTTGAACTGTGCTGGAATGTAAGTTAGATCAATAAGCAGAAAGGTGTGGTGCAAATGATAGGGAAGGAAAAACAGCTGAGAAAATGAATAATCCAAATACTGCATCAGGGAAGGACCTGAAAACTTTAGTGAGTTCAGCAGCTATTCTTGAAGTTGTATTGATGTTTGCAACTATATGCTGTTATATGTGACCTTGCTGTTATTTACCTCACATCATTCATAAAAATGAAAAAAAGAGAAAACAGTGGAGGTTATATCTGCTAAATGTCTTTGATATTGCCATTTCTAATTTATGATGCTTTGCAATTTCTTGCACGTATTCTTTTAGGAACCTGGTACGTACTCTGCACTGTTTTTGTGGTAATTAAGGATATATTCTTTTCATCTTTAGGATGATGTTGCACATGAAGCTGAGACTGGAAAAATTTACAGAGCTAATTATTGTGACAAGAACGGAAGAATGTTGTTGTCATGAGACCAGGTTTCCAGGTAGATGAATGAGCTTAGTAAGCTTAAGCGTAATGGAAGAGCTCTTTGATTTGGAGAAGCTGGAGTCTTCTACATTTGGTGGGAGAAACTCAGCTGGATTTGATTATCAAAAGTACGGACAACGGATGAGGGAGGATGACCAAAAAATGTCCAATGTTATCAGCTTGGGATATGGATCTGCAATACCAACTGTTGGATCCGAATTGAAGCGCTTAGGATCAATGACTTCCGATGATATTGCTTCCGAGGAGAGTGACTCATCTATAGGTGAAGAAACTTCCAACTTGAACAGTATCCATAAAAAAACACAAGGGCTGTCACTTGGCCACAAAGATGCTTCCTTCAGCAAAGCAGCAGAATTAGCTAAAGAAACTGGAACTAAGTGATCTGGTATGATTCTTGAAGTATCAAGAAGAGCCATGATTGGACTACTATCCCCACTTGCCTAGTTGGTGCAAGCAGAAAGATGAGCAGAACTGTGTCAGCACAAAAAAAAAAATGAGGATGTGTTCATATAGGTATTACTGTTCCAAATTTCTGAAACTTGGTATGCATCTTTTTCAAATAATTGCATAAAACCCCAGTTCCTAATTCGAAACCCCTGCCTCGTTCCCAATTCGATTTCCCCCCCTCCGAAATTGAAAATCCACATTGAGAACACTTCCAATTGAAACCCTCAATCGTCTAACAGAGAGAGGAATGTAGAATTGTTGAGGAAGGCTAAAGCGAAGGCGTAGTGAAGCAGCAAAAGTGTTGACTGTGGGAGGAATCTGCAAAGGTACTGTAAGCCATGTGACACGGCTTTTTAAAAGTTTTGGTATCGTAATTTTTCAGGGTTCTGTGATTTTTTTAGGGTTTTAACCATTTTCCGACATGGCTATTTGGATGGTTAAAAAATGCATTATGTTTGAAGCTTTCTTTATCCGACATGGATGTGTTGTTTGTGTAGAGTGTTCGACAGGGAGTCCAGCCAAGTCTTCGGCGCGTGGTCCCAGGTGCGAGTGGTCCAAAGGTCCAGGTAATCCCTTGCTGCTTTTTGAATTTGTTGCTTTAATTTTTAATTTTTTTAAAATGGAATCTTTCTACTGCTGCTTTCTCTTCATGCTTTTCCAGAGAACATGATTGATGGTTCCACAATTTGTTTATTCTCACTGTGTTGCTTTGTTGTATTCACCGATTTCATTTGTCTATACGTTACAACTTTTTCATGTTTTAATATAGTACTCTGTGCCTATATTATTATGCAGAATGGGTATTGATGGGGTCAATTTCAAAGTTAGAATTGGGGGAACATTGGTGAAATGAAGGAAGGTATGGAAATATGTTGGAGGGGAGATTAAAGAAGCAGTGGATGAAGATGTGGATCGAATGGATTATCGAGGTCTACTGAATATGTTTGAGAGTTTCGGGTACTTAAACCCTCATCAGATATATTATAGAGACCCATTTTTAGGAGTGGATTTAAAAAATAGTTTAAGAGAGATTGGGACAGACAATGACAGCTTTGGACCTTTTCTGAATACATGTCTTCAAAAGGCAGAGGTAGAAATTTTTTATACCCACTCAGAACATGACCACCCACCGTTGACAACCTACAGGCCTGAAGTTGTGTGCAGGGCACGAGGTATTGATGAGCATGGCAGAAGAAATGCTCGGATGCACGTGGAACCTAGTAGGAATGATAATGCAGATGCAGTGGTAGGTGATGGTTGCAGTGCAGATGTAGTACAGTTAGGTGATGCTTTGAATGCAGGTGCAGTAGGTGATGCTTTGAATACAGGTGCAGTAGGTGATGGTTTCAATGCAGATGCAGTGGTAGGTGATGGTCTGCACTGATGCAATACAGTTAGGTGATGCTTTGAATGCAGGTGCAGTAGGTGATGCTTTGAATGCAGAGGGAGTAGGTGATGGTTTGAATGCAACTCAAACAAGTGTTGTCGGTGGTGTAAATGTTGGGGAGAAGCAGCATGTTGGCAGTAGCTACGAGGTGGATGATGGTGAAAATTACACAATGGAGGAAGATGCTGAAAGTTCAGATTCTGAAGAGGAAGCAGAAGGTTACATTGATGATGAAGGTGTAGGACAAGACTACATGCATGTCCCTTATTTGTCAAATAATGAGGAGGATGATTTAAGTTGTTACAGGACTGCAGCTCTTTCGCCAAACCCTCCTGTTGTGGCCGACCCAGATGTAGCAAAGGAGCCAGCTCCACAAGAAGCCCCTGAGAATACTGCAGGTCCAGAAGAAGTCCCTCAGAACAATACAAAAAATGTTGTGAATGAGAATAATGAAGGTATACATGATGGAGATGGGCAGGAATTTGAGGCAAACTTTCCCATTGCAAGGGGTAATGAATTTTATTTCAATTCAGATGACGATGTAAGCTATCAAGAAATCTCAGAGCAGGCTGAGGTCGGAGGAGAGGATGAAGTTGATGGTGGTGAAGGTGATTGTGGTGAAGGTGATGTTAATCAAGGTGATGGGGTTCAAGTTGATGGGGGTCAAGCTGATGGTAACCAAGTTGATGGCATGCAAGGTGAAGTTGTCAGGGTGCCAAGTAATTAGCCCAGGTTTGGTAGGCCCCACCTTTTCGCTGTTGGGATGATTTTTAAGTAGTAAAGAGGAATTCAAACATGCTATGGGAGAACTTACAATTTTTGAGCATAGAGAAATTAGATTCTCACATAATAAAGATAGATGTAGGGCTTTATGCAAAGACAAAGAGAAGGGTTGTGCGTGGGTCCTTTTATGCTCTCCTGACCAGGATAATAAGTGGGTGGTTAAAACTTATGAACCTGAGCACTCTTGTGAAACTTGCTTTTCCAACAAAAGGCTTATTGCTAAGAAGCTTGCGACTCATTACATCAAATCCAGAGGGAGAAGTGCACTGGATATGAGGCCACGGGATATCAAGGAAGCTGCAATCAATGATTTTGGAGTCACCATAAAGGAATCAATGGGCAGAAGTGTGAGGATCAAGATTAAGGAAATTTTTTATGGAGATCTGACGCATGAGTTTGAAGTTCTTGATGACTATTGTGCTGCAATTAGATCCGCAAATCCAGGAAGCACTGTTGTGGTAGATTCGGTACAAGGAGTTTTTAAAAGGATGTATGTGTGCTTTGATGCTCTAAGGAAGGGTTTCAAAGTTGGATGTAGACCTATCCTCGGCTTGGATGGTTGTTTCTTGAAAGGGAAATTTAGGGGTCAATTGTTGGCTGCAATCGGTCGTGGTGGCAATAACCAAATGTATCCACTAGCTTGGGCAATGGTTGTGAGAGAAAATATGGATAACTGGAGATGGTTTATGCAGTGGCTGTTGGATGATATTGGGATACGTGTTGGTGATGGATTTGGATTTACATTTATCTTTGATACGAGCAAACCAACACCAAGTGGAACTCAAGAAGGTGATGACGCCATTAGCTTTCCTCAAGGACCAGTCACAAGGGCTCGATTGAAGATGAAAAAGAATCGCATGCTACATTATGCTCAAGTTTGGGTCAATAGGGAATTACAAGAAGATAAGTTGGACAAGTTTGGAGATGAATTTAAAGAGATTCCTAAGTTTGTGAGCATTTTGAAGGATTCAAGTCAAAAGTAGCCGTTTTTTACCATTCAACTGGAAAGTTACTGTTCACGCTGGAAATTACTATTCGCTGCCGGAAATTACTATTCACTGTCGGCGTTTACTGTTCATTTTCAGGTTGGAAAATTCACTAAGGAGCTAGAGATACCCACTATCCATATTGAGTGCTCTTTCATCATTTGGTTTGTTGGTGTGGTTGGTGTTAGTGTGGTTGGAGTGCATTAAAGAAAACAGAAGATGTTTAGTGCTTGTTTAGTGCTTGTTTAGTGCTTGTATTTTAAATTCAATCCTTTGCTTTTTAGCTTCTATAAAGCCAACCATGTATCAAGTTTGAAATCAAATTATACATGATGATTTGAGTGTTTATAAGAAAGCTGAATGCTTCTCTTGGGAAGAGAGTGATTCTTCCAGTTTTTACTTCAAGGATTGAATTCAACTTATCAAGTAAGTTTTTACTTGTGGCGTTATTTCAATTCTTTCATACTCTTTGTTACCAATTCCTTGTTGTTTTGGGGGTGAAGAGTTCTATCCCGGTTGATTGAATTTGGGGTCGGGGACAAACATTGTTTCAGAGGTGATTCTAGCTTAGTTCTAGGATTGTTGCCGTATCATCTTTCGTAGCGGAGCCTAGGTATCAATTCAACAACGTATCTTTATTTTTTCTGCTCTTTGAATTCCAAATTTTTGTTGTCGGGTACTGTGCATTACTATTCGGTACTGTTCATTTCACGTACTGTTCATCTACTGTTGAGTTCACGTACTGTTCATCACTGTTCTCGTACTATTCACGTTTTTTACTATTCACATCTTTTTTACTGTTCACTTCAAAACAGTAAAAGTTTAAAAAAAAAGGACTGAATTCCAGAAATTGAGTTATCCTTGATAGTTTTATAGTTGATTTGCTTGCAATTTCAATTGGCTTGTTGCTGCTGCAAGAAAATCATTCACTTTGGGTTCAATTCTCTTATTCTTCTTTAAAAGGAATTATGGCAGAATTGATCGATGTTCCATCTAGGGGTGAGCCCCGAACCCAAACAAACCGAAATACCCGATGCTCGAACTGGATTCTTCATAATTCGGTCAGTGTCCAAACCAAAGCTAAAATTTCGGTTTGGTTCGATCAGGACCGAATTATTAAATTGGTTTGGTTCGAATGCCTTGAGAAAAATTCGGTCAGATCGAAAAACCAATCGGGCCAGAATTAAAAAATACAGCCCAAAAGAAATTTACTACTCCATTAGGACCCAAGCCAACCATAAGCCCAAAATCAAGCCCCCTAATTCTAAACACCGTTTAATCGTTATGAAACAAAAAAATTAATATTTTCATATAGAAAAGAAGTAGACAATTTGAATCTTTCTAGTTCCACGATTCAACCTAATTCCCAAAGTATCACACTCTCTCTCTTCTTCAGTTATCAAAACCCCAATCTAAGACGAGGACCGGACGGCGAGCAGCAGAGCACAAGGCAGGCAACGACAAATCAAAGTCGATTTCTCATTTTCATCTCTCACTCCTCCCCTGCATCGTGTCGCTCCTTCCTCAAAAACCATCAAGGAGTCTGAAACCTGTTGCAACCTGAGTTCTTGACCCTCTTCCTCTCCCTTTCTATCGGTCGCACCTATCCGTCGCTGCCATCACTCTTTGCTTGCACTGAAATTGTTGACTCTTGCCGACGTCGCCTAGTAGCAGAGGTTAGAGATGAGGGGTTGAGGACTGCCGCAACCACTTCCTCTTCAATCGCCGTTGCTGACATAGTGCGTTGTTGTCACCACTTCATGGGTCTTTTTTGTGTCAAGGCTTTGGTTGGTTGGATGTGTGCGTGAACCTTCTAGGGGTGTTGGATTGTTGTTGTGATTTTCTCCTTCACTGAATATATTTTGTTTTGTTCTTGAAACTTTGGGCAAATCGGGCAAACACTGTCCGAACCGAATTATTTCGGTCTATTCGGTCTTCGGGCAATTTGGGTTCGGACATTGGTTCGGACACCCTTAGAGCAATTCGGTCAGACCGAAGACCGAACCAAATTAACGATGTCCAAACCAAATTGACCGAATGCTCTCCCCTAGTTCCATCTGGAGTTACTAAATTGTTGTTTTGGGCCGAATAGAAATGTATTGTTGGAATTTGGGTTGGTTGAGTTTGATTCCTACTTATTTGTATCTTTCCTTTCATTCTGAGAATTTTTTTCATTTGTTGTTGTTTGCTCACTTCTTATTGAGTGATATTGTTTCAGAATTGCTCAATTATACCAGAAATCATTACCTACATTTTCCTCATCACATGTGTGCTTCTTTTCATTGATTATGTCGAATTGCTTCTAGTCTTCCGTTTTCTTTCATTCTTTAGGATTTCGTTGTTTTCTGTTGAAATTTTCGTTGCAGGTTTCTATTTACTTGGTTGGTTGTGATTGATCCGGAAAAGTAGAACTGTGATAGAATCTTGAGTGGTAAAAGGCTGAGTGTGAGGAACTAAATTTGAGAAGAAAAGTTGAATTTGAGTGAAACACGAGTGGACACATTCTGTTACGAGTGTAAACACGTGAGGGAGTGTGTGAGGTGTTTTCTACTAACAAGTTTTTGCAAGTTGATATCATGGAATATTTTAGATGTGGTAGAGGAGGTTACAAGACGGAAGCCAAGAAATCAACTCCTGTGCACTATAGCTATGATGAAGATGAGTTTGATGGAGTATGGGGACATGATAGATTTGGAGAAAGAGGAGGACGTAATAAAAGAACATATAGAAATCCAAGCTTTGATAGGAGAGAAGGAGCAAATTGTGTTGATAGGGATGTTGGAAGCATCCAATTGAAAATGCTGCCTTTCTATGGCAAGGATGATCCTGAAGCATACTTGGAATGGGAGAAGAGAGTGGAGAAGCTCTTTGACTATCATCACTACTCCGAAGAAAGTAAGCTAAAACTAGTTGTTGCAGAATTTAGTGATTATGCACGTATTTGGTGGCATCAATTTGTTTTAGAGAGAAGAAGGTACGGAGAAGAGCCTATTAGTACATGGGCTGAAATGAAGAGGATTACGAAGAAGAGATATGCTCCTTGATACGGCAACACTACCAGAACAAAGCTAGATAGCACCTCCAAATCAATCAAAGTCTCCAAGATCAGCAACCAATTCAACCAAATTAGGGTTTCAGCAAATACCTCTATCACCTCAAAACACAACAAAGGCGTTAAGCAACAATAGAGTAATAAAAGCTAGGAATCTTGAATACGCCACAAGCAAATCAATCACTT
>JAKUCV010000111.1:101589-119920 GCA_028386065.3 Turnera subulata | reverse complement strand
CTTTCTCTTCCTCTCATGGATGATGGGTTTGGGGAGCAAGCAATTTTTTAGGTTTGTGTAAAGTGAGCTAGAGCCCAGAACACGGTGAAGCAGACTGTTTTCACATTGTTTCAGGTGAAGAAAGCTCTAGATGGAGTGAGTTAACTCGGTGGCACGAAAATCAAGTCACAGGTTCTCTCTCTTCCCTTCTCTCTCTATTCTCTAATTGGACTGCACACCATTTAATTCACTTGTTTTGCTCCCTTTTAATGTATACTTTCACCTATCTTTGGAGAAAAAAATGTATACTTTTACATCATGATAGATGTAAAAGACAGAGCCAAAAGTTACTTGGACCCCATTTGATTGGGTCCAATTTAAGCCAGTTGAATTACTTGAGCCAAGTAGTTGATAGTGGGCCGGCCCGTGTGCATCAACAAACGCCATTGAGAGCGAGATTTGGTGGGCCATCCTGGGGCGCTTCCTTTCTGAACAAGAATTGGGCTGTCATTAGCTGTTTTGGGGGCTCCTATCAGCCCAACTAAATAAAAGTTCACCTCCTAATCTTTCGAATGGGCTCAATCAGGCCCAAGTTGCACATAATCACGACTCACGAGTGTATGCGTTGATTTATTTACATGGGCTAACACTTAAGAGATAAAAACAAGAATTCAAGACAAGTATTTAACAGTGTTATCAAATCCAGACCGGCCCGGACGGTCGGACCCAGTTAACCGTGACCGGCTGGGTCTCCGGATTTCTGATCCCTTTGTTAATTTCCGGTTGAACTGTGGTTTGGCCAATATTTATCTGGGAAAATCGCGACCCGGAGGCCCGACCGGTTCAACCTCCGGTCCGAGGTTTAGTAACATTGGATGTTAACCAATCCAACTTATCTTACAGATTATAATTGCTCGTAATTGCTATATATTTTCCCCTAGCTACATACTTCTTCTCATTTGAGCTTCATGATCCATATCTTACTTTTTGTACATGTTGAATTATGATAATTAGTGACACACACTTAATCATTATTAAGTTCCAAAAAATGGTCATATCGGTGGAAACCAATCAACCAAGTAAACGGGACCCTCCAATGAAACAGAGTGGATACTTTGAAGGACCCTTTTTTAACCCAAAAGTTGAAGAGGGCCCAATAGTTTTGCACGGCTGGATTGAAAATTAAAACCCTCCTATATCCCCCCCAAGTCCCATGAAAATCATCTTGACTGCTTCTGTGTCTGTTTATAATCATGCAAAAGGGAAAAACAAATGATAAATGGGGTAGGCCATATCACTATGTGTAGAATTCAATTCAACACATCATGTCTTGCCAAGCCCCAACAATTAATGGGCACAAGCATGTGGTGAGAGGATGGAACTTAACGTGGCTCCCTTCCTACCTCTATCCCCAGAAACCTAGCTGTCATGTAAACTCTATTATCCACCCACCAATTTTTGATAATGAAGAGAAAAAAAACACAATGTCACCCAATGATCATAGTGATTGTCTCATATATATATACCAATAAAATTATTACTGCACATGATTGTTCACATGATATATGAAATTATACCATAAAACCTTGGAATGTTTTGGGTTGTGTTGTGTGTATCTATAGCCCCATATTGACACTGTCATGTAGTTTTTAGGCTTTTAGCTACGTGAGGTCCATCTCAATTCCCAGACATGAATCTTGTGGTGGGATAGTTGAATCTTTTAAATCATTGAATACGATTCATTTTTTTCCTCATATGTATCCTCTCTTGTGTACAATTGTACATCAAGATTGTTGTTACACCAACCCCATCTATCATGGAACTTTTTCTGGATTAATCAAGGTAATATATAAAGCGAACCATGCATGTAATGTACCCAGGAATGGTAGATATAGAAAATTAGGACGATAAGGACAGATAATGATTTCCTACCTTCTTGAAATTCATTCTTTATAATATATAGTAATGATTTTAATTCATACCACTTAGGTTTCGTATGGCACGTAGGAAATCATTACTATACATTAAAGAATGAATTTCAAGAAGGTTTTGATTTCCAATAAAAAAGGAGAAGATGATTTTGATGAGTTTAAGATTATTGTTACATATTGTTTGCATAAAGAAAAAAGATTATGGGGGGTATCCTACTTTTGGCTCCAAAAGGAAAAGGGTGACTCTTCAGAATTTAATCCTAAGAACTGTTTCTCCTGGTACAAGCAGCAGAAGATAGCTTTTGCCTTCCGTTAGCTGATCAATCGAGGAATACACGTTCAGTTTTTTTAAAAAAAAAGAGAGAAAAAGAATGCACAATATTCATCACTTTTTTTTTCTAATGTACAAAGCTCAGCCAATTCAGAAAGAACGAAATGTTTACCAATATGGGGTTGGTCTGGTAAGCAATTTGGTTCCGCTTAAACGAGACTCTCTTAGATTTTGAGTCTTCCCACAATAATCACATGTGTGACTCGGATCGAATTCGGATTAGTCAAGACTGGATACCCAATGTGAAATAGAAAAAGAAACAACGGAATGTTTTACGATACCAAATTTCTGTCTTTTTTTTGGTAGAAACCAAATTTCTGCCTTTACCTAGGGAGGGAATGTGGACCAAATAAAAGAAAAATTGTTATTAATGAGGTAAAGGTAATTGGTATTTGGTCATACCACTACCAGGCCTCATAGTTAGGCCCGAAAATGGGTCTTTAGCCCAATAGTAAGGCATGATAATTCCTTTGAAGAAAGCCGAGTAGACGGGGATTCCACTTTCCAACAACAGTCCATTGTAGACGGGTCCCCCATATATATGCCATAATAGCGACAAGAGCATTCACATCACGTTCAATCTTTACACGATCAAAAAAAAGAAAGCTCAATCTTTAAGAACGAGCTGTGACATCAATTTCAATCCTTCATTTCACTCATGACTTATTCCTTCATATTACATGCCTTGAGTGAAGCATGGAGCACCAGACATGGAAATATGTATATATAAAACAAAAGCAGAGATGAAAATCTTCCAAAGTCCAAATTAAACCCTCTTAACTAGACTGTGGATGGAGTTGTTCAATCCATCCTAATGCTCCATCAACCCAACAAGCAAAGGCATCTTCATCTGCCAGTCAATGTAAACATGATCACTTGCTTTTAACTCATTCATTTTTGGACATGCTCCTATGGTCAATGGGAAGCAAAGAAAAAGCAAATACTACTAACATCCAATAAGGTAGGGTCCATAATGAAAACGGACAATAAACACAAGGATTTGGGTATAAGGCAATCAAATGGATATATAATCCAACCAGTAAAAGCTCTCAGTTCATGTCATGCATGACTCGGTGGGGAAGAAAGTCACCATTCCCCACCAGCTTAAAACTTATTTGCTACATCGGCCAATCCAATAATGATGGTCGACATGCTTATCATTTTTTTTACTGACACCAAAGTGAAATTATCCCTTTAACTGAAAACAATGGACCTACAAATTAATGTTTTCTTTCTTCCTTTTTCGCATAATAGGGGCCTACCACCAGTTATGCCACAGGAAATTGAATTTTGATCTTGCATTATATGCAAGTTCACAGACCAAGTCTTTATACAATAGAGACCCACATTATTGTAAAAAGAAAATAAAAAAAATACAATATAGAGACCCACATGACCATGGAAAGTAAAAACAAGACTGGATACCAGTTTGAACGAGCCACAAGCAATGAAGCTTTTCCCGATCAAAAAAAAAAAAAAAACAAACAAGCCACAGGCAGTTTAATGTTTTCCCCTTTCTTTTTTCTTCTTATTTTACCAGCTTTTTTTTTTGTTTTCTTTTTGGTTATTTTACCAGGATGTTACATTCCTGCAGCATGTAGTAGATGATGTCCAGAGAAGGGCTGGCCCAAAATAGAGAGTGGGAGAAGGACTAGCCCATAAGCACTCAATTCATCCATTTTGGCAAATTTATTACTTTTCTTTTTTACTGCAGACCGTATTGGTGAATCTGAAACCCAAAATCTTTGAAACCCAAAACAAAAAGAAAAATATAGAGGTGTATATATATATATATTGGTTCCCATGTATCGAATTGTCAGCTTCAGTTGTGGCCATTTAATTCGTCTCTGAAAGAGATAACTCAGTGGCACCCTAAATCAATGCAAAATGGTACATTCGAATTACCTGTACATCTGAACAAAAAAAACAAAGAGAATGTGCCTGTACAAGAATTCAGCCCAAAACTAGTCCAAGAATTCTCCCCGTTTTAAGTAGTAAAGTATCAAAATCTCTCAATATTGTCTGGACCGTCGTAGACTAGGAGCAGGAGCAATTAATACCAAGAAGAAGCCAATTTCATTAAAGTGATGATGGTCCATACCATACCATATACCCTATAATACAATGCACTGTAGCTTTTTTATTGATTATCTTTTGATATTATCAATCACACAGCACCTGCTACCTACAACTCACTTCTTCTTCTCTCTTTGTCACAAAGGAATGTTTTTCTTTTTTTGGGGACCGTAAATAATTCTAGGCAACAAAGTTGATTTTTTTTTTTTCCCTTCCAAAATATGGACAGGAAAAAGTAAGACATGAAAGATCAGAGAAGCTGATGGATCTCCCAAGGGTTATAACTTATATGTTATAGAGAAGAAAAAAAGTGTCCCCAAAAATCCAAGAACAGAAATGCAAACAATAGCTCATCATGATAATCCAAAACAGTGCAAGATTCTTACGCCCATGACTCCACAGCCTGTAATGTGTTAGAGGCCTTGAAAAATCAAAAGGGGGAGAGGAGAGGACACATGAAGATAAATCCAACCAACCCATGTGGGAATTTTCCCTGTTAGCCTAACCTCAACTATCTGTGTCACTACTTGTTTTGCCTAGTTTAGTTTGCTTATCATCATCTTCTCTGCTCCAAAAACTGCTGTAGAGTCACTTTTTTTTAAAAAAAACTCCTGCTCTCACTCTCCCCTGGATTTTGGTTTCACATCATGTGGGACTCCGAGAGTGAATCTGTTGCTGGTCGGGACTATGGTGATGGAATCCTTACTTCAAGCAAGCATAGCCTCAAGACTGATGGGTTTGAGCTAAGAGACCAGTCATGGTATGGATTGTGGATGAAGAAATCTAGTGAACGCTTTGTACTAAACATGGAACAAGTTTAAACTAACTTTTCTTTTATAGTTTGCTTTGCTTTTCTTTAGATGAACATAAAAAGTTACATGTGTAACTTCTTTTCTTGACTCTAGTATAATGGCTCATGAGCATAATAATTGCTGATATGCGTCTGTGGATATTGTTCATTGGTTAGGTACGTGGCAACTGATATTCCTAGTGATCTTCTAGTTCGGATTGGAGATGTCAATTTCCACTTGCACAAGGTAGTCTTTTTATTCCATATCATGGTTCAGTTTTTTTTTACTTTCCTTAAGCTTCATGACTAATCGCTTCTCAATTTCTGTTCTTGTGGTAAGTATCCCTTGCTGTCCCGGAGTGGAAAGATGAATAGAATAATATATGAATCCCGTGACCCGGACTTGAACAAGATAGCACTGGATGATCTTCCGGGTGGACCGGAGGCCTTTGAGCTCGCGGCAAAGTTCTGCTATGGACTTGCTGTTGATCTCACAGCTGCCAACATCTCTGGCCTTAGATGTGCTGCAGAGTACCTTGAAATGACAGAGGATTTGGAAGAAGGCAATCTCATTTTCAAGACTGAAGCATTTCTCAGCTATGTGGTGTTATCCTCATGGAGGGATTCCATATTAGTATTGAAAAGCTGTGAAAAGTTGTCACCATGGGCGGAGAACCTTCAGATTGTAAGAAGATGCAGCGAGTCCATTGCCTGGAAGGCCTGTGCCAATCCTAAAGGAATAAGATGGGCATATACAGGAAAACCGCCAAAAGTTTCTAGTCCAAAATGGAATGATATGAAGGATTCAAGTCCAAGCAGAAGCCAGCCAGTCCCTCCTGATTGGTGGTTTGAAGATGTTTCAATCCTCAGGATTGACCACTTTGTTAGAGTGGTCACTGCAATCAAGGTTAAAGGAATGAGGTTCGAACTGATAGGCGCTGCCATTATGCATTACGCAGCAAAATGGCTCCCAGGTTTGATTAAGGATGGGGGAGGAGCTGCAGATGAAGGAAGCAATAGTACCATCAGCAATAGTAATAGTAGTGGCAGTAGTAGCTGGAAAGGTGGACTCCATATGATTGTGGCAGGAGCTAAAGATGAGATTCCAGCAGTACAGGCCAAAGATCAAAGGATGATCATAGAGAGCCTAATCAGCATTATTCCACCGCAGAAGGATAGTGTCTCCTGCAGCTTTCTTCTGCACCTTCTTAGGATGGCAAACATGTTGAAAGTGGCACCTGCCTTGGTAACAGAATTGGAGAAGCGGGTAGGAATGCAGTTCGAGCAGGCTACATTGGCAGACCTGCTAATTCCTAATTTTAACAAAAATGAAACTATGTATGATGTGGATCTTGTTCAGAGGCTATTAGAGCATTTCCTTGTTCAAGAACAGACAGAAAGTTCGAGTCCTTGCAGGCAGTCTTTTTCAGACAAGCACATGTATGAAGGTTCTCAAAGGGGTGCTAATCCAAATGCCAAGATGAGGGTGGCAAGACTTGTTGACAGTTATCTTACAGAGGTTTCCAGAGATAGAAACCTGTCGCTGACCAAGTTTCAGGTACTGGCAGAAGCTTTGCCTGAATCTGCAAGAACCTGTGATGATGGACTTTATCGAGCGATTGATTCCTATCTCAAGGTAATTACTCTTTTTCCTTCTTTCCACTGTTTTAGTTTTTAATGCCATGCAAATAAGGGGCCTCCAACAAGCTTTGAGTTTTATAAAATTGCAGACAACCTTTTTCCTAATGAGTTCACTGTACTACTTCTTGTACAGACATGAGTTCAATAAAAAGCTCATTAGTTACACCTACTCGCATCACATTATATCATGATTACATGTTCAATCCACCCAAGCAAGGTCAAGAAACAAAGTCTTTTGTATATCTAACTGGTGGTTACTTGTATATGGTATATAGAGAGACATAATGACAAAAGGAAGAAATTCATAACTGTGACAAGACTTAACATATGGTGAGAAAGAAGAAGACAAACCATCAGAAAGCATGGTCCCTAGTAAATCCCGAAATCAGAGACAGAAGTTTGTTTCCATCACAATCACAAATAGCTAATCAGGATCGTAAGGCAGTAATAATGGGGGAAAAAAGTGCATGCAACATGTTTAGTAAGGTTGAGAATTAGCCATTTCTGGTTAAAAAAGCTAATCAATGAAAGCAACAACAGAGGGCATAGCTTAATATCTTGAAGATGACCTGACCTCAACCGAAAGAGACAAATTGTGTGCTTCAGTTCTCTTTTATGGGTTCAATGACAAAATGCTTTGGTTACTATAGCTAGACATGAGTTTTTAACTTTTTATAGTAATTAACTTTACCATTTTGTGATGAAATTAATTTCTACATATCAAATGAAAACTTCGAAATGTGAACTTTATTTGTGTGGAATCCTTGTTTGTATCACAAAACAGGCGCATCCAACACTTTCCGAGCACGAAAGGAAGCGGCTTTGCCGTGTGATGGACTGCCAAAAGCTCTCCATTGATGCCTGTATGCATGCTGCTCAAAATGAAAGACTACCTCTAAGGATAGTAGTGCAAGTACTATTCTCTGAGCAGGTAAAAATAAGCAATGCACTAGCCAACAGCTCCTTGAAAGAAGCCGGTGAAAGTCAGTTCCAGCCTATGGTACCTAATCGGAAAACATTACTTGAAGGGACACCACAATCCTTCCAAGAAGGGTGGGCAACCGCCAAGAAAGACATCAATACACTCAAGTTTGAACTTGAAACCGTGAAGGCCAAGTATCTTGAGCTACAGAATGAAATGGAGAGTATGCAGAGACAGTTTGATAAGATGACAATCAAGAAACAGACATCAGCTTGGACCAGTGGGTGGAAGAAACTAAGCAAGTTCACCAAGATGACACCACTAGACAACCAAGATATCGGATCCCAGCTCCCAGCAACTGCAGAACAAACTAGAAAGACTCCTAGAAGATGGAGGAATTCAATTTCTTGAATGTGAAAGAATACATTTTGGATTCTTGTGTTTACTTTCTCCTTCTCTTTTGTTTCTTTGGTAGTGCTGGGTCTTGCTCTTTTTTTCTTTTTACATTTTATTTTTACCAATTCTTTATCACCTGTCCAAAAAAGCTGGCGCAAGCATACTTTGTCTTCAAAATTTTCTGTCACCTCTTGAGATTGTCATTTTCCATTTGAAGTGTACTTGTTTTTAAAAGATGAAGCTACTTCTCTTTTTCATATGCACTGGTGGTGAGTAGCAAAATGCCATTACATCTTCTGTTTCCCAAGTAAAGCTCTACATAAATAAAACAAAAAACTAAAGCAGATGGAAATGCACATTTTTGCAGATCATACCCTGCCAAAAAAGGTGAAATACTCTGCCAAAGATTGATACCCCGCTTGCAAAAAATTGTTTTGGTGAAATCTCTGTTTCAAAAAGCCTTCTCCATTCATAACATTTTGGTAGAAGCTGGTGAGATATCATATCAGTGATGGTTGCAGGATCTAGAATCTGTGATTATATGGGACCACTGCAGCAACAAGCTGATATTCATAATGAGTGATGAAAATGAAAACAGTGAGGAACCAGCACTATAAGATTGATCTTTCAAATCAAATCTAATCTTGCAGGGAAAAGGTACAACTGATGTAAAATGTGAAGGAAAAGGCACAAAATGACAGATTTTATATGTCAGAAATGCAGATATGGAAGAAAATCTGCCACATAGTTTGCCTCACAATTTTGTTTATTCTAGGGAAAAAAAGGAAAAAGGAAACAAGATAATTTGCCACGGCATTTACCTAACAGGTTTGGATTGTGCCACTGACATTGATCCACTGAATCTTTTCTTTGTACTGCCACATCTAAAATGGTGGCAGGCATCTCCTCCAAGACATGGTCATTCCATATAGCAACTCATGTAATCAGGTTCACGGACGCCCAGCACTTGGCCCCATGGCGCCTTAATCATGCAGCCATTGAAGTGTTGGCATGAAATAAGTAATACTAATGGTGTAGCGGAGGAATATTATTTTCAATCCAAGACACAATATTTTTTTGTTTCTGTGCAGTATGCAGTACTAGTAGAATTTGTTAGCAATGGCCTAGCTGCATTGCAGATACAGAGGCAACTGTGGTAATAGTTCAAACAAAGGAAACTACCTCCCACCATTTAGAAGTGAAACAAAATGGATTGTAATAGTGTTTTCACCAAGTTGGCACTTCAGAATGTGAAGTGGGATCATGCCCAATATCTAAGTTTAGGATTTGACAGTGGTTGAACTGAATCATTTCCTGTTTCATATGTGATCTAGCAGACAAAACAAGGTGCTATATATAGGGAGGCCAAAATCAGAACTACAGAAAATACTTTATGCTCTCCATGACTACTATTATGCTTCTAACTGGTAATCAATCAATCTATAAATATTATTCATTGCACTTGTCACATATGTATATTGTTCATAACAAGTCTAATCCCAAATTGTCAATTTAGCCAAAGGTGGAACCCAATTGATCTAATCCCAAATTGTCAATTTAGCCGAAGGTGGAACCCAATTGATCTAATCCCAAATTGTCAATTTAGCCGAAGGTGGAACCCAATTGAGTTAGACATTTCTCCAAGCCCATCCTGAAGAAAATTTCAAACATCCTGGAAAGTGGGGCACCTTGACACTGAAGAAATGAGGGCCTTTGTATTGGAGACAAAAATGTCTGCTTATAAGTGTGTGCCTATTATCTATATCTAAATTCATATTGCAAAAACAGTATCACGTCCACTTCCAAGGCTGAACAACTTTTATAGGGAGAGATGGATAAAACAAGTGGCATTAACATCTCATTATCATCATTATTTGGATTAAAAAAAAAAGCATCCCATTATTAGTCTCTCTTTTCAGATTTCACATATGTAAGTAGACCAAGTGAGTGGCCAACAGCCTAGATTCCTTTTATCCATATCTTGCTTATTCTGCCAAGACCAAAAGCCCAATAGTAGTAGTGAAATGGGCTACGAGTTATATGACCCATTAACATATCCCGTGTCTGCTGGCTAGTGCCAAAACAGAAAATTACTCGTACCAAATTTGCTGCTACTTAAGAACACAGAGAGTGGTGGTTAGGCGAATTGTAGGCCCATATGGGTTTGCTCCGATTAGGAAATTGTACTCACAGTTGGTCCCTTCACAAAATCCATGCAGGATTTCCATCACAAGTTAAAATATAGTAGAATCTAAAGCTCCAATAGGTGTAGTGGTATAGGCAAGGGACCATGCCCTACGTGAGAGTATCTTTTAACCATCTTACATCTTTAGGTTACGTGTCGAATTGCTGGCAGTGGAGGCTGTTAGCTCTATACTTTTTTGCTACAGATATTGGATGCTTCTTTGCTCCTTTTTTTTCCCTTTTTTTTTCTCTAGATTTTTTTTTTCTCTAGATATGATGTTATTCTTCATAGCTTAAAATGATGGACCGATTTACAATATCACAAATGATTTGTAAGGTAATAATCGAGCTCCATTATAGTGCACGCTTACACATTCACAAGAGCCCACTGTAGCTTAGGTAAAGTCAATCTAGGTTAGGCAAAGTTGTTTTCACCACGTCAAGACTAGCTGTAAAATTGGTAGACATCCAATATCTTGGCCCTCTATGATTGCCACCAAAGACCAGATAATTGACTCTGCAACCTTTTGCATGCTTTACTTGCCATGCGCTATAAATAAAAAGTGCACATAATTTTACCTTTCTAATCAGAAATTGACCGCTGTAGAGACTTCCTTGCGTGAAAATGGTAAACCCACTTTTACCCATCAACAATAAGGTCTAAAAGGAAACATTTTTGACACATATCATAAGTAAAAACCCATTATGCTCGGCCTCCCACCCTCCTATGCTTATACCTCTTCTGGTTAAAATTCTGTGATTTTTTTTTTGTCTATAACAAGTTAACAACAGTTCCAGAGTATACACACAAAATCATAATAGTGTACTCTTCCTAGTCCCCACTCCCAAAGTACAATATTCATCATCAGTCACAATAAGGCATCTGATTGATAAATGGAATCTTATTCATGTTCTCTTCTTTCCATTAAAGACATACAAAACACTCATACATGATAGGACAGTAGCCAGAAACCCAGCACCAAAGAAAACAACAACAAAGATAAAAAGAGTACATCCATACTCGATCACTCCCATTACAAATTCAGCAAATTCACACCCCTAAAACACCAAGTACTAGATGACCATTATTATCACATGCCCTGACGACGACGACAACACTGTACAAGTACCATAGACCAACCAGACTCACGTGTGGAAACAAACAAGCCTTCACTAGATCCTGTGATGAGGAGTGGACCCTAGAGGGGGATTGATTGAGGACCAAAACTTGGTGCTCCTCCAAGTTACTTTTCCCCCCACAGTGGAAGCTGCCTTGATGGCCTATTAAGTTGAAATACCAGCATGATTTGTGCAAGGGTAAAAAGGTGGAGAAGACAAAAGCATAAAATCAAGGAAAAGAGAAGGGTGGATAGTGGGTCCCTGATTACCTAACGCGCATGCACTAAAATGAATCCTCCATGGGGGGTTCTCAAACACTTGAAGGAAAGATAAAGTCTTCATTTACAGCACCACCACCTCTACCTTCACCCCATGCGTTCAAATCTTTGCGACTTTTGTTAACCTTTAATCCACAATAAAGCCACAATATAATCATTTCCAGTCAACATATAAAAAACCTCCTGAGTTTATCTTTCACTTCCTGCAACCAAGAGACTGCCTTATCATGCCCACTATGCTTCAAATCCTTGAGGAGAAAAAGATGAAACAAGAGGACCCACGTAATAAAAACTAAAGCCAGTGGTTTCAAACTCATCAATCATTCAAGCCAAGAATTCTTGAGTATCCACCTTTCTACCTTTCTTTCATTCTTTCTTCCACTTTTTAGCCAACATGCTCCCTGAGGACTAAGAAAAATTTATTGGAAGCTGCTCCCCAGATGCTAAGTCTTTGGCTTTGAGTTTCAAAGACTTTAAGTAATCTATAGCGACATCAAGAACCAACATTGGGTCCTTATCCTTTGCACCAGGGATTATGCTCTCGAGAATCTTCAGTGTTGCACGTATCTTATCCTTCCTGAACTGTTTGTTAACCCAAGCTGAACTCAGTTCCCGTTCTTGGGTTTTGCCAAAAGCATGACTTGATTCGGCATCATCACCATATCCACAATGTCCCTCCGCTTTTACTGAACTAGCAGTGTCCAACACTGACACCTTTTTGTAGCCACCATCAAGCAATTTCTGCCTTTTGTTGTTGTGGCCATCAGAACTAGCAACTTCATCTGTTATTTCCTCAACTTGTTCTTGCATCTCATAAGTTCCTCCAACCAGAATGGGGGAGTGACCTGTGCTTGTTACCTCATCATCATCATCATCCTCTTCTTCTGGGTAATCATCATCATCTGAGTAAAGCAAAGCATTGATCTCTTCGGTGTCTTCATGCATCTCACTTTCTTCACCAGCAAGGTGACTCTCATCGATTTCTTCGTCCAACTTCGGCTTGACCTGGTCCAGCTCAACTGCATATTCTTCATGGTGGAAGTGACCTTGAATTGGTTTTGTAGCAGCCACAGTTGGATTCAGGACAGGAGGGTACATGGAACTATATATTAATCTTGTTTCATTCCCAGACTGATCGAAAATAACAAACCTCCTCAAACCAGGAACTTCATTTTGAGCAGCCTCCCTACCAAGTCCATGGGGAAACACAGATAGGTTTTCTTTGAAATATGGGCCTGTGTTGGCAACCAAATTCTGGATGTGAGGAGGTAAACATTGAGACAACCTTTGGGGTTGATTGGTTTCCTGTGACTTTAGACAGGCAATACTTTGAAGTGCAAATCCTGGCAATGCTGTATTTGTTGCAACCATGCAACTGCCAGGATTCAGTGCTGGCAAACATCCCAATGGAGCAGCCTCTAGAGGTGTGCTCATGCAACTGAAATTTGGTGATTGCCAAGTGGAATGTGGAGGAGAAAGCCAAGAACCCTCAGCCTTAACCATCCAACCAAAGTTATTAACTGCAGATTAGCGGGAAAAAGTATGCAACAAATAAGTTCTTCGAATGAATGTCCCACTATTCTTCTTCACCCCCAAAACCAGTAAGATGTTGCAAACATACTGAGAATGGTGCTTCAATCTGCAGTTTTCAACTAATTGCGACTTCTTTCAGGAACAACGAACTGAAAATGAAAAGCTACAAACCCCAGCTTGATATTACAACAGAAACTTGGAAACGATCTACGTGACAGGTTTGAGTAAATGACGGAAGTATTCGGCCTGTAAAAAGCAATAAAAACAGGAATGAATCATTCCCAGGTTCATGACGACCATCAACAAACAAAATTTAAGGAGTTCGACAGATATATGTATGAATTTACACTTGGACGACCTCCTAGTAGATCTTGTAATTGCATCATATACTAACCTGGCAATCCTGCAATGGTTGGTAGCATGCAATAACTCGAACTATAATCGTTGGTTTTCCAGCAATTCCATTCTCGTATTTTAATGCCCGAAATCTTGTCTGGCTTGCTGCTTGGCACACCATAACTTCTTTTGACCACTTAGAAACTCGATATATCTAGATATAAGTTATGACACCAAACAAGTACCTAAAGGAAAAAAGGAAGGGGCAACTTGATATAAAGATTGGACAGTATTAGGCTTACGACGCAAAAACAAAGCTAGGATGAAAAAGAAGAATCAGAAAACTCGACCAGGAAAACAGAATAGACGAAGAAACAGACCGAGAACTAACTGACCAGAGCGAGGAACTAAGTGAACGTGAATTCAAACTAATGTCTAATTATCTCTTCTTAGCTACTAATCTTATAAATACCACAATAAAGGACAAAAAAAAGATTGGATCCCATGAACAGTTTGGTGAAGAACAGCTTTGCAAGGACAGGAACGAGCTTTACAGAATAACCCTGCAATACAAGTTTAGACGCATGACTTTGCGGAATACATCAACAGAAGGACTCAACCAAGGCATATTGCCCAATTGTTCTAACTATCGACTGAAAATTAACCCAGATATAAGCCCTCAATATCCTGCAAACGAAACAATGGAAATTTATGAGCTACTGGTGGAAAGGAAAACAGAATCAAATAGAAAATACAATGACATACTAATCTCACTAATCAGAAACAGAAAATCAACATCATTTAGTCCAGTGATTACTGAAGCTTAGCTTTTCCACGCATATTAAAGTGGAAATGAAGAAAGTTATTGATTTTGGTGGATCTCAAGCAACCAATATTCACAGTACCTCCTTCTCAAATGATGTCCCCAACATGCCATCAAGCAAACAGAAACAAGTAGATTGAGACCAGACATTCAAATAGCTGAAATTATTTTCAAGTTCTCTTTTTTCTTCTGGTCCAGACAGTACTTAATCCTTACCGAGCAGGCCATTAATTGCCATACTAGTACAAAACATCAAAATCCATCCAATATCAGGAAATCAAGTTTTAGTAAATTCGCTTCTTCCAGGGGAATTATAATCAGTCTTAAACCACCAATTAAGCAGCGGAAAAAAGTAGAGGAAACCCCCAAAAATCAAATAGAGAAATCAGGGAGGAAAAAAGGAGAAGATTTTAATTAGAACAAGAAAAACCCATCAACCAACACATAGAGGAGAGTTCAAACATCAACAAAGAAACACACAACCAGAAAGTGAACATATATATATATAAAGACAGGGAATTCAGCTACTTACCTCGAACTACCAAACTACACTGTCCCCTCCTCTCTGAACCAAATAAACTAGTAAGAACTGGAGAGCTGACTAAAACAGAAGATCTTGCAAATCTAGAGCTTTTACAAGGACGAGGACAAAGATAGAGAGACAGAGAGATAGGTAGCTTCTGTTGTGTCTGAAACTGAAACCTCTAAAGAAGTGAGTTAGTTTAGGGAACTTAGGATTATATAGACAAATTCCAACTTTCCACAGTTGGAGAACAGGGTCGACCCAATGGTTAAACTTAACCCGATGTTAGTTACTTCTTTACTGTTTGATCCACCAGCACATCACTTTCCCTCCTTTTCTAAAAAGGGCATGTACTCCAATATGTTTTACTCCAATATGTTCTTTCGTGTTAAGTAATGCATTGATACAGTACTTAACTCTGATTTAGTTTCCCATTATGAGTTTCCAAAGTTTTGTGACAATAATCCTACTATGAAGTGAAGAAAACACATAATTAATTGGAAGTTGAAAGTAGCATTCCTTTTTTTATTATTGTTTAAGAACGATACACAAGCATAGGCACGTATATTTGGGAAAACAGATGTTTACAGATGTTAATTTGATAATATTCTACTGTTTTGACTCCTTAGGCATGCATTTTTAGGTAAGCAAATAAAAATAGTAACAAATAAAGATGGAGCCGCCACATCAGTTCAGGTAGGTGTGAAGATTTTTTCCTTTGGTAAAAGTTTGTGTGTGAAAAGACGTTAATTCATTGTAAAACTACATATGCTTATTTGTTTGATTTCACGGTATCTCGGGCTAATCTATTTTTAAAAATATTAAAGGTATCAGATTAAATTCAACTCGACTCTGGTAACGCATCTAAGTAATAGTGGGTGATTTTCTCAAATGAGGTTTTCTGCGTACACAAGGACTCGCATCCGAGATCTCGCTTAAGTAGAACAAGTCGCTTACCAGTTGAACCAATCTCAATTGGTCTACATATGCTTATTTGAGAGCCTCACTCGACCAGTTTTATTCTAGCAGACAAAAAAAATAAATTAAAAGGAGCGGATACACACGTAGTTTCACACCGCCTAAACTGCAAGTCTACAACTAGCAGTGTATGCCCCACTGTTAAAGGAGAAGTTGGGCTTTATGCTAAAAACAAAAGTAATTGTTGGGCTGACCGACACTTTTACAAGCCCAAAATTTGTATTCCAGCATGTTCCCCTATTTATGCTATGCTAACAAAAAAATGAAATCCAAGAAATGAAGCAGGGAATAAGAAATAATAAAACAATAATAAAACAATATATTATTAATTCAACCAGGGTTGTATCAATTGGAATTTTTGATTTCGTTACTTGAAAAATAAAACACTATTACCATTGATTTTATTGTAGTACTCTAACTATTATCTTCCCCAATAATCAATCTGGTTTTTTGCAACCTTAGCTTCCCATGGAGTCCTTGTTTGTGGCCCATAATCACATAACTGTAGCCAACTGCTCAAAACGTGCAGTGACTAGCTAGCTAATGATAATGATAATAACAAATAAGCATTCACGGGGACATAACCATGTGACATTTACTCCATTCACTCACAATCATCTACTTCTACTCATTAGTCATATGAAATTGCAATTGCCTAGTGCGAAAGAAATAATGATCATTGCCCATTTTAACAGCAACAAATTGGGTCGACCCCACAAGAATGTTAAATTATGCAATGGATCATAGACGATCCCGGTATTAATAATGCCAAGGGCATCAATTGCAGTTCATCTACTTATGCACACTATGCTTCTTTTTTAATATGGATTATATTTATAAATTATAACACTCGTGTAATGTAAAGCCCATAAATAAATGACACCTTGGCTAGAAAAATCTGGTAGACCATGTGAGGAAATCCACCCCGCCAATTATGAATGAATGAGTTTCTAAATTATGTGGACTATAAAATTCTATTTTTTTTAGTACCATGTTGCATAGAGTGGAGGGAGCAAATATAATTAACCCTAATTACATTTATTCTCCACATTATTAGGTCTCCCCTTTTAGAGGCAATCCAGTAGACCACCATTTCTATCGAGATTAAATAATTTACGGGATGCAAGCCACGCGAACATATAATGTACTAGAGTACCGGTAACATGTATCCATAAGAAAGAGCAATACTTGTATGTGTGTTTTTCATAAAGTATTACTAAAGAGTGTCCAAAGCAAAAGGTTTTTATTTGGGAGGACGATAAATGGAAAGGGCTGGATGATTTAATGAGTCAATCCAGAGAGTCAGTGGGAAAAGCGGGCGTTCATTAGGATGGGGTTATATTGTGGAACCAAATAATGCTAATACGCACCAAAATCGTTTTTTTTTATACAGAGAAAAAAATTATCATTACTCAGAGAGGAAAAATGGTGAAGAAAAGAAAATGATAGTAAAAAATAAATTCTGTACAATTATTTTTTTGGTCGAATATCTTACAATTATTTAAACCATCCTATGGAGATTGTATCATACAGATTGCATATGCAAATCCAAGTAACAAACAAAATCGGAGACCTAAACTGATTTGTTTTAGAAAAAAAAAAGAAAAACACTATACAAACATAAAAGGTTACTAAAAATAGGAAAAAATAGGTTTGATTAATTTTTCAGCAACTGATCTAAAAAGCTATGGTATTTGTACAAATAAAACATGTTGGAAACAGTATCCTAGTTTTTGTGTTTCTCAAAGTATTAATGTTGATATTTTACTAAAAGCGGTTAGACATTTTTTCTATAATTTTTTTCTCAATAAAATTGATGTAAGCTTGCCTTATATTTGTTTGTGTACTAATTTATGATAAATAACCTTGCTGGGCGAAATTCCAAAATAGTTAACTCCAAAATCTCAAATTTTGATATCATAAACAATAATTTCAATATTAATTTCATTTTTTATTGCCTAAGGTCTTTCAATTCATGCTAACCTTCCTAAGAAGAGTATATGTATGCAGATTAAATATGCACTAGTAATTCAAAACTAAAACTATTCCAATATCCAAATCATGATTATTTTTTAACATGGTAAATGTATGTGAAACGCCCCGACCCGTGTTTACCGTACACAGTAAACGCAGGCCGGAACTGTGACAACCCAACCCAACATGACTCAGCATACAGTGTATACAACAAATATCCGGGCTCAACAGCCCATAATAATAAACATCAATAATAATAAAACCGGCCCAATGGCCCAATAATAATAAAACAATGCACAGCGGAAGACTTATGAAACTCACATAAACACTGTATGCATAGATGCAAACTATGGATCCAAGCCCGTCCAAGGGATAACGCTGCAGCCTGTCTGGAATGCACCAAGCCTGTACAACAAACAACTCATCCTACGGGATGAAAGCCCGCAGGTGAGGGGTGAGTCCGAAGTGCTCACGACAATGGAAAGACGATCAGTATGCACACTATAACTACTCAAGT
>JAKUCV010000111.1:2297-94630 GCA_028386065.3 Turnera subulata | reverse complement strand
AGCTGCGGTGGTCGTCCCAGGCGAAGGAGGAGGGCGGCGTTGGTGCTATGGCAGGAGGAGGGACGGGTCCGGCGGTGAAGAGGACGTCGGGTCGAGCTCCAGGGCGTTGACGACGGCTCTGCGATGGCGGCTGGTGTCGTCCTCAGGTCGCGCGCGCGAGGAGGGAGGAACTGGGGAGGTCGGTGCGTCGGGGAAGAAACGACGAGGCGGCGTGGAGGCGCACGAGGTGGCGGCGGCCGGTGCAGCTCCTCCTTCCTCCCCTTTTCTTTTTTTTTCTTCTTTCTCTTTATTTTTTCCACTCTTTTTTCTTCTTTTCCCGGTTGCTTCTTTTCTTCTTTTCCTTTTTTTTCTTTTCTCTCTATTTTCTTTTCTCTCTTTTCTCTTCTCTCTTTTTTTTTTTCTCTCTTCTTTCTTTCTTTTTTTTCCTTCTTCCCTTCTCCTCTCCTGGTTGCTCACCGGGCTTTAAACTGTTTTTGTTTTTTTTTTGTTTTTTTTTTCCTTTTACTATTAGTCTTGTGATTCAAATAATACATTTTCGTCCGTATTACGGGCGAGTCCGATCCGGACCAGAAAATAACCGATACCTCCTTAGTTATTTTCCGGTGTGATTTTTCGAGAAATTCCAGAACCCGAAAAATACCAACTTAGTTCCGAAAAATTCACGGGAAAATCACGAGCGCGGGAAAACACTCGGATTCGAAAAACGACTCCCGATTTACCGTGAATTAATTACCCAAGATTAATTCAACAGTAAATCACGGTAAATAGACTTTTACAGTCCGGTAAAAATCCAAAATTTTTACCCGGGCTGTTACAGTATGTTTCTCTTATTTGGTAGCTAAGAAACGACTACATAATGGGGCAGTTCATTTTTTTATGGCAGCATGGGCTCTTGCACGAATTCAATTTCCAGTTGGATTAGAAAGAATTCTTACATCTTTTAAAACTTCCAACTAAACTTTAGGTTTACTAGAAAATCTGTCTAACGTTTCCCCAACAACAACAACACCATAGTAGAAAACATCGAACTAATTGATTATATATTGACTACAATTTCGTATCAACTGGAATCCAATTTCTGAGTTCCAACGTATACATGAAAACAAATAACAATATGAATTGATGAATATACACTTTTATCCCAACCCTAACTTCAATTCCAATTAATAGCCTAAACATTTATATTTTTAAACATGAAAAAATGTTGAAATACGGGAAATTTTTAATTTTTAAATTTAATCACCACTTGAACTGTAATTTAGGTTAGCATAAAGTCTAATTACACTTGCCAAATACAAAAAAAGGACTACTTGTATTGTATATACATATATAGAATCCACTTTCAATCACATAGTAAGTACATATACCAAAAAGGAAAAAGAATCAATGAATATAGCTGTATGTTTTCCTGCCTATAATCTCAATTACTCTCAATCAATAATCTAATATTGTCCTCCTCTACTAACATAAAAAAAAAAAAACCTCGACCAAGATCATAATCAGAACTCCTTGAGCAACTTCCTGACCTGCTCCAAAGTGACAAAGAGCACCACAGTGAAAGGTCCTTGCCTTGAAATTGTAGGAATAAACCCTTTATACAAAGCCAATGGACCCTCTGTTCTTATGGTCTTCACCGCGCAATCCAACGCCCCCTTGTACGGCGGCTCCGCCCCGGCCTCCACCTTCATATTCATCACCCTCGTCTTTATCACATCAATAGGGTTTGAAGCCACCGCCGCCACGAACCCCGCGGCAAAGCTCGCCGTCACGTGGGTCCCAATCCCGTCCTTCATCAAACCCTTCTCCAGGATCGTCTCCTTGATCTGATCGTAAGACGCCAGCTGCGACGCCGTCACGATCATCGCCCGGTTCACGGTGAGCGCCGACCCGCGCCACAGGCTGGTGATGCCTTCCTGCTTTGACATCTGGCTTAGAGCGTCCACCACACTCTTGTAGTTCCGCCGCTGCGCGACGGGGAGCCTCCCGTCGGCCTGCATGCGGACCATCGCCACGTCGGCGGGGTTTCCCACGGCGGCGCCGACGCCTCCGGAGATGAGCCCCGCCACGATCTTGCTGGCGAGCGGCATGCTGCCCGTGTCTTTGTCGGTCCATTTCTGTTTGAGGGCGTCGTACAGGCCCATGCGGGTGGCGGAGTAGAGGGTCTGGCGGAGTATGGTGGCGGAGACGCCGGAGAAGAGGGCGGACACGCCCTCTGATTGGACGATGCGGAGGCCGATGGAAACGGGTCCCACACGCGGGACTTCTAATGTTGGTGGTGGCAGGGAAACGTTACTGCCCATATTGAATGCTAGGGCGGGGCGGTGATGGTGATAGGGTTGAAAGGCAGGTTTTGGGATGACGTTATTGGATTCGCCTTGCAGTTGCATACGGACCTTGATGAGGTCAAGCGGGTGTGTGGTGGCGCCGGCGACTATGGAGGCAACTCCGCCTTCAACGAAACCTTTTAAACCCATGCTTTTTGAAAAGAAAAACTGGGTTTGCGTTAATGAAAATTTTAGTTAAATGAAATGGGTGGCCAGTGGGATTTTTAGAGAGATGGTTGTGTTGAGTTGATGAGTGAAGAGAGTTTATGGACTTTGGGTATTTATAGAAACAGAGGTAGTAGTAGTGGAGAAGACGAGTTAGGGAACGAGACAGGGCATCTTCGTCTTCAATGATATAAGCTATAACGCGCTTTTTACTATCAAAAAAAAAAAAAGCTATTACGCGCTTTAACTTATTGTGTTGACTGATTATCTTTGCCTAGTTCAAGTAGTTGAGTATTTGGAATTGGACCACTCTAAGTTAAGCAGTATGGCTTTGACTTTGAAACTTATTTGAACGTAGTTGGTGTTTGTATTGTACCGTTGAGTTATTTCTGTTTTTTTTAGTCTTTCTTTTTTCTTAAAGTTTAAACTGCATTTTAAGATACTCTTTAGTCGATTGTAAATGGAAGGAGAAGCGGGATTTCCTGCTTCTTTGGAGTTTAACGTTTTACGCTAATGGAGTTATGATTAGGAAGTTAATCATTATATGAATAGTGATTTGCGGAGATTGACCCTAATTAGGACCTCAGATAATATTCGAAAGTTCAATTTTGAGGATATTAGATTTGCGGGAGATTGATACGCATACAAAAAAAAGTGTGAGAAAGGAAAGAAACATAGACATGTCGTCATCAGCGCCGATTCCTTCAATTTGTCATGGTTCTTTTCTTTTTGTGAAAAGTCATAATTCGCATGGCATTAATCAACAAGAAGCAACTACAGAACGTGATATCGTGAGCGATGCTTTAAATAAGCTACGATTATTAAACCATATGGCCAGAGATTTTCAGAATGTATTACACTATTACCAAATGCAACTCAATAAGGCTTTTTCCCACAAGATTCAGAGCACCGAACATGAACTTATCACTAGAATGTCTATGCAAGCCTACGAGTTCTTTTTATCCTTACAACAGTATATATTAAATCCCCGTTCAGCGTTGGAGGATATCTCTCACACTCAACCAGTTAGGCGTTGGAAGATATATCTCTTACAAGTAGACTGGACAACGATTCCTAGACAGGACTGATACAAGGAAGGGTATAAAGAACTGCTTGCACAGAGTACATTTTACCCTGTCAAGCAATTCAATTTCATGAATAACGCAAGACACTGCAAGCAATCACCATTACAACTAGAACCTCCACAGCCAGGAAATCAATGTCAAATCCAATGCGAGAATGCTCATAAGTTTTCTCCCAGAGCAAGACTCTGATGCAATTTCTCATAGCCATGTCATAAAGAAATTGAACAGCACATATTATGATCAACTTAAGAGCAGACGCATTTCTAATTTATTGTTATCAACTTCATGCCACACATTTCTAAGAAGGATTTGAGTTTCAAGGTACAATAATTATCCGTCAACAGTGAATACGTAAAAACAGCTCCATCTCAAATCATATAATATAACCATGATAAGTGATAGCAAGTTGGAAGCTATTTTGAGTTGCTCCAAGTGATCACTGCACACTCAGGACTTCAATCTCAAAATCCAGGACTGAATTAGGCTGTATCCCCCATGCAGGAAATCCACCAGCACCATAAGCATAATCCGGAGAGCACTGACAATTCATGAAGAACATCATTAGCAACATGACTTGAGGAATTGAATTAAAAAGCTTTTGACAAAATGATACACTAATTCATGAAATCTGTAACCTTTTACATCTACACCACAATTGTTTCTCTAGATCAATCCAATAGCTCATGGACACAATGGAAAATCTAAACTGCTTAGAAAGTGTGAAAGAACCAGCCATTGTGGCAATCTTCATCATGACAAAAGCAAACAAACAATATCAAAAGAACTAAGGGGGCCAATAAATGGCTATCCCAAATGAGGGGAAGCAAAGATGGATTTCACATTCAGGTAACTAGCAGCACAATATAGGGAATAGCACAATCTATGCAAACTTGAGCGCCAAATATAGTCTCATGATTCTGCCATGCGTTTATAAACTTATGAAAACAGAACACTTCAACTTCAACAAACTGTGCTATATACAAAATTCTAAGCATCACACAACACTCTTTTAACCATCGCATAAACCAATATAAAGAAAGATTTGGGAAATACCCGCAAACGAGCAACTTCTCCAACCTGCATGCCCATAACACCTTCATCCCAGCCTACAATCCAATCAAACAAAATGCACACATTATTCCCTCCCGTTTGAAGTCACACATAAACAACAACAGAATAATCATACAAAAATACACTCAGTACAAAAAAAGGGCTTCACCTTTCACAACTTTTCCCAATCCAATTTGGAAAGAAAACGGCTGCTGCCCAGGATCCTTTGTACTGCGCCACACACACCAAACACAAACACAAACACAAACAAACTCAATACGAATTTCCAATCAGAAAGCTTCTTCGAAGCAAAACAAAGTACACCACTCACCTCCAGAACTTCTGGGACAGATCACCATTCTTACCTGCATAGATAATCACGATTAGAAACAAAAAGAAATGACCTAATCCTTAATATTGGTTTCTTAGGGTTTCCATTTCTCGGGTTCAATATAGCATCATATCGCCCCACAACCAAACAGCAAGGAGGAGCTTACCGAAACCGGTGCAGTGGACGGTGACATTCTGGCCCTTGGCCGGCTTGGGACCGGTGCCGGGACGGATAAGCTGCTTCTCCACTCCCATAGTCCTGCCCAAAAGTCATTATTCCCATACTATCCCCATCTAATAAAACGGATTTTTTCCCACAATTCAGACCCGAACACTCTCTCTCCTCTCCTCTCGTAAAGTCGAAAACTCTCTTCTCCTCCACATCGATCTTTTGTCGATCGATTCACAGCTCACTTCATCCATTTTTTTTTTCTTAAATTCGTCTTCCCATCATCTTATTACTTCATCCTCTGCACCCTCTCCCCATCTTTCTTCTTATGTTCACACAAATCCGAAATCCCCAAATTGAACCTAAAACCCTAGCTTTCGATTTTGGGGGAAAAAATTTTCAATACAACTTTAATTACTACATATCGCTTACTTAATCCATCTTACTTCATTGGTTGTAGGTTGATTGAAGGCAGGGCTCTGACGGGTTGCGTCACTCATGCTAATTCCTCTTCTCTCTTAAATTCTTCTTTACTAATTGCTTGCTTAAGCACTCATGTAAACAGATTTCACGAGTGTAGAAGGATAGTCTTTCAATTCTTTGATTTTGGTTTGCTGCTAGCACAAACCTGATGTGTACTGTCCGTTCCTGCCTCTGCTGCTAGTTAGGATTATATGCTGTTCTTGTTCCAAATCGTCGAATTGCAGACTTAAAAGCATGAAGCCCCCGTTTTCTACATCCTTGTGTGTTATATGATGCTATTGCATTTTTCTTTGGTTAGTACACCATTGGCCAAGTTCAATGGTGCTAAGATGATGTATTGAATCCAAGAGAAGATTAGGTAAACGTCAGCACTTGTGGTTTATGGCTATACATGTTTTTACATATCTTGGCAATTCTTCCTGGATTAACTATATTGCTGTTAAGCAACTGATAAACCTGCAAAAGTATTTTCCTGCCACATTTACTTTGCTTGCTTCTGCTTTAAACCTTGCACCGGGTAGTTAGTGACTAGGCAAGGAGGGTTACACAAAGTTATTAATATTCCCGTTGCACCTCTCCTCCAATTTAGATGAATTTTATTCAATCTTACTTTTATAACATGTATTATAAATGCTTGCACCTGATCACATTCATGACACATCCTGGATGTGAAACCAATCTGTATGACCATCTACTCAAGCGTGATTGATGAAATTATCATTTCAAAAAAGCATAACCAATCCTGTCTAGCATATGGTTCACTAAATCGGTTCTCATGCACAAGAATTGTTTCTTCTGGTAGGTGGTCTCAATCTAGGTTAAATACATTGATCTTATATTGAGGCTGTTGCTAGAATGCTGTTGGTAGAGTTAAACTCCTATATCTAGTTTGCAGGATAAGTAAAAGTTAAATTGCTCTGGCAATTTTCAGGGTTGAAAAGGAGACAAGGCTTGAATAATCAATGACTATTTGCTGCTGGTGTAATCAATTCCTTGCACTTGTTTTTATGTGGTACTGGGTTGTTTTTATTCCACATAAAAACAAGTCTCAACTAATTACGACTTTTATGCAGAAGATGTAACTATGAATTGTTTACTTGTCAGATTACTGTTACCTCCTTGGATGACTTGTTTTTATGTGGTATTGGGTTGTTTTTATTCTCCTTGGATGACTTGTCATGATTCATGTGCATAGTTTCAGTAGATGTAACTATGAAAATTAGATGTAATCCATCTCAGTATGTTCCAAAGTATGTGTGTTCTCTTCACAATGTTATTTGAATTATGCATTTCAGAGTAAAACAATCTGTCCTAATCAGATACTAAAGGGCCTTTTCATTCAATTTAACAGGTACCAGCAGACCAGTGACCATCTACTCCCTCTATTCTTCCTCCTTTCCCTAACTGATGATGCCACTTTTTCTCCGGGGTAATGTAGTAGATAGCGTGCTTGACTTGGATTGATGCTTTGAGCTTGTAAAGCTGCAGGTTTTACTGGGATGAATTGGAGAGGGGATCAAATGGGGCATATTTATATATATAGGTGTCCGTGAATTGTTTGTAATTACATTGGCATAATGAAAATGGTTATGCTATTTTGGCAACAACTTGGATTGTAGGATAGGCATTTGGATTTTGGATGAGATACAAGCTGCAAAAAGAGCTTTGATGAATATTCTTTTAACCTTGTCCAATTGAATATTTTAAGTATTTCATAATTTTTTTTCCATAGTGTTTTTGTTCTTTTCTTTCGGCGTTTGTTTCTTTCTCTTTCCGCTTCTCTACTCCTCACCGGGTGAGTTTTTTGTGGCCTCTTCCGGTGTTTCTTCTAGATATTTCTGAAATGTGGGCTTGGTTTGGGTTTGATATTGGGCTATTCTCCCGGAAGAAGTCTGACTGTTTTGGGAGGATTGGACTAAATGTGGGCCGAGCTACATTGTTGGACCCGTATGAGAGCAACGGAGTAAGAAGCCCGGTTATTTGTAGAGGATTGGAATTGGGTTGGACTTGGATTGCTTGCATGTGGGTGGGTCTACGCTGTGCGACCTGTCGGTGATGTGGGGATAAAGTACAAACCCGACATGTGGGTTTTATTTTTATGTTCATGGACTAGTCTGTTCACGAGCCAATGGTTGATTGCTTCAAGCAAGCTAAGAAATAATAATGCAGCAATTTTTGGATGAGTCCCTAATGGCTAGTAGAGTTGTTGCTGTCACCTACCCCATGTTCTTGATTGTGGTAGAGCCAGTGAAAAACTCACAATGGAGAGGATGAAAAGCCAAACCCACTAGTCTTGTATTGTATATCATAGAAAAAAATTGTTGTATGCACATTTTTTTTTGCGCAATGTACATGTTTGGCATCGCTATACATGGTAAAATTACTGTTACAGAATAGAGACTACTTAAGAATTAGTATTATAAAATTTGATGATTGTAAAACAGTCTGGTGAAAAAAAGGAAATAGCATAATAGAAACTTTCTTTCTTTCTAATATAATAATTCATATTATAAATATTTATATAGCTACTCTACTACCGTACCCTATGAAATATGTGATGTGATGTAAATTTTTGAGTTTAAATGTTCATGTTTGAATATATGTTAGCATGATGTTTGTCATTAGGTATGACAAGTATGGTTGATTATGATTTTAAAATTCAATTTTCTTTTCTGACCAAAAAAATCAATTTTCTTTTTGCTTATCTATAATTGAAATTTCTTTTCAAAAATATTTTGGATCATTATCATTAAACTGCATATATTTCTATATAAATTAACCAAGTCATAGCCTCTAGCATTCATTTTTGGCAAACTATCAAAATACCACGAGTAATCCAATCACCTTAACACCTGTAATAAATCATAAAAATATCTTAAGTCCCACAAGCTAGATGTAACTTTGACTCATTCCTCAGGCAAATTGACTCATTTTTCTTTCTTGAGGATCTAGGTGACGAATGAGATAGACTTTCGTCCTCGTGGTTCCAACTTTTTTATACATTGACTTGAATCTAGTACCATATTACTATCGAATTAGAAGATTCACATGATGTGGTTCCTTTTTTTAAATAAGCAAAGGAAATAGAAGCTCAAATTATAGGAACCCCATATAATCGATTTGCATAACAGCTTCCTGCTGTATTACCAACAAAAATTACTAAAAAACAATAAAAAAAATTATTACTGTCAAAGAGAATCTTGTTGTTTCTAGAACACTGATCAAACACGGCAGAAACCTAAATAAAGTAAAATTACTGGAAGCACAACTCGATACACCGTTGTAAACACTTGTAAGTTGTAACTCTCTGTTTTTTTATAAGTACATTTTCCCTTTAAGCAACACAAAAACACAACATAACAAAAACCCAAAAAGACGATAAATTTTTCTCCGTTTCCCAGTCATTTCCATTCTCTCACATCATAATCATCACATTATCAGTTTATCACCATCCACTGTGTCTGTTTCCTTCTTTCCTTCCTCCGCCCGGTTCCTCGCGGCGGCGGTTGCTCCTGAAATGATGCTTTGCAGGGCCTGAATCGTGGTAAAATGTTGCTGCGCTGATCTGGGTTGGTGGAGGGGTGGCGTGAAGGATACAAAGCATGGAACTTGAGAGGATCAAGGAATTGTTGGTTCTTTGGTGTGGGATCAAAAGCACTCGCGTGGCCCTCGTGGGTGGTAACCACACCGCTTCCAGGTTTTGCACTCGCTAAGGACCATTGCTTTGTTGTTGTTTTGGTTTTTTTCCATTTCTTCAAAGATTAGTTCTTTATCGACTTTTGGCATCTGGGTATTTGCCAAATCTGCAAAGCAAGCATTGTGGACTGAAATCCACCGGTTGCAAAGGTGTTCACTCTGGGAATTGAGGTACAGAAGCGAAAAAGGAAAAAAAAAAAAAGGAAAAAGATCATGGAATCATCTCGAGGCTATCGAGCCAGTGAACACAACAAGATGAGAGGCTCGCAGAATGGCGTGGCTGAGCTGAATTCCGGTACCCGTTTGGTGATTAGATTCTCTGATGTGCGTGCTCTGCGTGTTCTGTCACACTCGGTGTTCTTGGCTATGGTTATTCTCACGTTGCCTTTCATGGCTATAAGAGGGCTTCCTTCTGGTTATCATTTTGATGCATCACTGGATGATTTTGGTGGTTTTGATACAATTGATGTTGATTTCTTGGACCTGCTATTGCAAGATTTGGCTAACGAGGGCCTTGTCAAGAAGGGCGATAAGGCTATCATTGTTACCTCTGGCGTCGGTGCAGTGCTTGATAGTTCATGGTTGCTGAGTGCTGGTGAGGTTGACCTGGTGCCCAGATCTGAATTGGAGCAAGAAGTCTCGTTCCCTAATGCAACGTTCGATTTTGCTCTTACCTTCGGTGTTGATGATGTTGTATTCGTGGATCGCATTGTCAAAGTTGGTGGCATAGTGGTTACTCAATTGAATAAGGAGCTTTCAAATCCTTACCAAAAGCAGTCCAACTATAAAATTGTGTATCTAAGGAAATATGATTCGACCATTGTGGCAATGAGGAAGAGTAGTTTGATTGGCGATTTAGTTGAATCTCCTGCAAAGAGACGTCCATTGCAGTTGGCAGCAGAAGCCAAGAAAGCAGCATTGAAGGGCTTGGAAGATGTCTTGCTTGAGCCACCGCGTAAGGCACTTGTGAAGTACCGGAAGAAATTCAAGTATCTTCCTGATTTGTTAGGAGATCCTCTGGAGGATTATCCACGCCGAGTTTTCATCTCTTTGGGCTTACAGGAGGAGGAGGAAAAGAATAGTATATTGACATGGTTTGATGAAAACTATCCTACTAGGAGTCAAGAATTTGAGTTCCACTGTTTCCAGATTCCATCTGAAGGGTTTTCCAATAAGACAGGATTGTTTGCTGATGTTTCAAATTGGTTGATGAATAATGTGAGGGAAGATGATTTTGTTGTGATGAAGGCCGAAGCAGAAGTGGTTGAGGAGATGATAAGAACGGGAATTATTGGTCTGGTAGATGAATTGTTTTTGGAGTGTCAGAGTCAGTGGCAGAAGGGGCATAAAAGCAAGAGAGCTTATTGGGAATGCTTGGCACTGTATGGGAGGCTGAGAGATGCTGGAGTTGCTGTGCATCAATGGTGGAATTGAAGAGATCCTTAGGTCTCAGGTGTCATGGCCTTTGGTTTGGCTTTGTCTGTTATGTGTCCATGTTCGTATCTCTTTTTTGTGTTTGAATTTTGGTCGTTGAAGCCATGACCATGTTTGGTTTTTCATTTCTGTGGAATGAATAAGAGTCGCGTGGCGGCTCCCGAGTTCTGAATCCCTCACAGGAAAGAATTATCCCCCCCTCTCTTTGACTCGTCTGGTGATGATCTTTTCTTTTACATCTTTAGTTATCGCATTGAGGATGCCTGGTTTTGCATAACGAGTACCCCATAGATATCGTTTCGTATTCATTGTTTGCTTCCTTCTAAACCTATACGTAGTTAGGGTTTTATATTTTTAGAACATAGTATCAGGATTAGGGGATACAATTTGATTGCGTTGATTCCCTGCCTGCAAGCAACGGGAAACGTGACAGAATACAATGTAAAGAAAATACAAAAGTGTTACTCTGCAACAGTTGCTAGATTATTTCATGGAGATTAATTGTTTTAGCCCTCTTGCATCCACAGTAATGAAGGCATAAACCTCTCATTATAACGTGTCAAGGACTGTAACGATATTGTAGCGGTCAGTGAGTGATCCAGCTATCTTAATATCAATTACGTCAGTCAATATGGAGAGAACCACTTATATATTAGGATGCTAGCACTGTCAATTTCCACTCTAAATTACTTCCATTCCTATACAGATTCATATACATAGGTGGATATCGAAGGCATGCTTTGACACATTTCCTCAAGTGTATATCTACACTGACGGGATACAACTCGTTATTTTACAGGACAGCAAAATTGCCACACAAAACAGCCAGGCCAAACTCAACTTATTTTCCACCTGAACCCGTGCAACTCTATGTATACAACTTGCTCATTCCCCATGGGATTTGAGAATGTGGAGAATAAACATTCATCTCTTCCTAATATTCCCTAGATTCGATGCCGGCTTCGGCTTCAGATAAGCTTCCCGAATGCTCCTTCAAAAGATAGTCACATATTTCCAAAAGCTGATCGGCAAGGGGAGGAATACCCGGGTTGCGTCCATCATTATATGCATGGGCATTAAATGTAATCTGCCATACATCATGTCTGAACTCTTCCCGATTCTTGTATTCCATTTTCCTAACCTTCTCCCTTATTGTTGAGAGATCCATGGGGCGTTTTATGATGTCCAAGTAGTCAGGAGCCTCCTTCTTCGATACTGGTTTTAAGAAAAGATAAGAGATCTCCACGTTCTCTTTAAGGGTCTCCACAATCCGCTCCAAGACGTTTGACAAGCCAACCTGAAGAGAAATGAAAATTTATGATTCCGGAGTCCATTTTGGGTTTGGAATCAAACTTGGTTTCCTAAGTATTAGAAAGATAGATGTTTTTTCCTGCTACTCAACAAAGATGCATGTTTGTGACTGCAAGAAAAAGGAACCTAGAGAGATACACATAATGGTGGATTTAAGTCACAAGCTACCAGAGTAAGCAGAAAGGATACCTCTCCCCCTCTCCGTCGCTTGGTAGCAGGGGTAAACTCCCTTCCCAGATCTTCAATAGGCCGCCGTTTGGCAACCCGATCTCTTTCTAACATCCTTCTATCGTTTCTTCTTGCCCTATAGTCTTCCAAATAGTCCTCTGTAATTTCAGGCTTCTTCTTCTTTTTCTTCTTCTTCTTAGCCTTCTGTCGTTCTTCTTCCTCTGTCTCCCTTCTGATGGCTTCTTGATATCTTCTTATCTCCTCTAATCTTTCCTCTTCATGCATCCTCATTTCTTCCTCATAAATCCTCCGTGCTCTATCTTCCCTCAATCTCTCTGCATTCCTCCTCTTCTCTTCTTCTTCCCACCATCTTCTTTCTTCTCTGGCTTTCCTCTTACTAGTGTCTCCAGCAAAATGTAAGGAATCTTGTTTTCCATGCTTCTCAAAACTTGACAACTCCACAATTCTTTTTGTTTTTCGATACTCAAAACCAGAGCTTCCGTCTTGACTCACCTGGTCCAGATCAACAATCTCTTTGGGCCTTCTGATAACTAGTTTTTTATTTGTCTTCTCTCTATCCTTTTCTGCTGGTGGACGTATCACAATAGAGGGTTTATGAGACTCCACGTGGTCTCTATCCTTTTCTGCTGGTGGTCGTATAAAAATTGATGGCTTATGAGATTCAATCTGGCCTCTATCTGTCTCTGCAGGAGGTTTTATCACAATAGATGGCTTACGTGATTCAGCCTGTGCTTCTTCAGATTTTGCCTTGTTTGAAATTACTATTTTATTCACCTTTGTAACAGATCTGCTCCCAGTATCCAAATCAGAATTCAAAGGTCGAACATCCGAAGTGATATGTTGCTCAGAACTTGGTGCAGCTCCATCAACTAGTTTATCACCAGATTTCTCAGTGGAGCCACACTTGAACTTCACCGGAACAACTTTTGCCTTCAAACTAGTTTTCTCACTTTCAGGAGTATCAACTTTGGTTGCCGTTTTTGGCACAATCTTTTTCTTCTGCATCTTCTGCTGGGACTTACTGGATGGCTCACAATAATTAGATTTTGCAGAGGCTTTCTCCAAATCTGAGGTTTCCACCTGTGTTTCAGGGTCCTCTCCATACTTGGGGCAGTTTTTATTGGTCCTCATGTGTCCAAGCTAGTCAATCAAATGGTAGACGATCACCATAAAAAATAACTCTTGGATATTACCAGAACAGAAAGAGAGAGAAAGAAAACTCTAAAGCTAATTAGCTGAATTTTGTACCTGACCGCATGCTCCACAGACAAAACTTTCTCTTGATGATTTCTTCTCCTTGAACATCTACATTGCATAAGACAGTTAATGAAGGCTGTAGCAGCACAGAGAAAGCTAAATACAAAATAATACCAGCAACAGTCCCGGAAGGATAACAGTTAACTCGATGTGAATGATGTACAAGACAAGTGCATCAACCCAAGCAGATCTTTACCCATGCTGCCTTGCAAAAAGCATCAATGAACCTAAGGTGCCCTGTCCCAAAACACTGCCTTTGCTTGTTGGCTTACGCAGTTAAAACAAAGAGGGCACCTCCAGGCAATTGGAGGTCAGAAATGAGAAAGAAAGTGGAAGGAAGTTCTGATGCAATTGCATTTTGGAAACTACAAAAGAAAATACGTCCAAATCTCCTAGACCAATAACAAATAAAAAACAATTAACACATAAGGAAAAAAGAAGCAAAGCACAAATGTTCAGCAGCCACATCATCAAAAATACAAATCAAGAGGACTTTCCAATCACCATAAACTTGGAATATTATTACAAAAATCGAAAAAATGACATCAGGAAACAAATGAGATTACTTGCCTTTAGTCCATCTCCCAATATTTTTACTTTAGTTTTAATTTGAGTCACGGGTGCAGTACCATTGTTTTTCAATGGTTTCACCTTCTCCGCCACTTTTCTTTTACCTAATGAAGTTTCCACCTGCAAACGAAAAAAATAGTCACTACTACTGCTAAATCTATTCAGAAATGAATGTAAAATTTGACTAACGAAAGCTACCAGGATATAAACCAAAAAAAAGTGAAACAAGACAACAAAATAGTAGGTCTTTGAACATCAATGAAAAGATACAATCGGTATTGACCTCCTTAGTGCTTCTAAAGCTTTCTTCTTTTAAAGCGGTGGACCCATTGGGTTGGGATTTGTTCACTTTCTTAACGCGCTCCGTTTTATCCACAAAATTGGATTTCAGGCCACCTTCTGATTGAATTCCCAAGGCTTTTGGTTTTTTCTTCTTCTTCTGATCCACCTCATCATCTGCAGCACAAGTATTGTGGTTAGAAATACATCATCTGTGGAAAAAAAACATCTTCGAGATTCTATGCACAGCCATGTGGGATTAATAGCAGTAACAAAAAAATAAAATGAAAACAATTACTCAAGACTCCAGATGAACTTTCATCAGAGTAAAAATTCTTCTTTAAAGTTTATCCAATGGACCAAGAGGAGGCACTCATTTCCCAACTGTCAAGGCTACAATGCCTGTATATATGCTGTATCTTTACGCATTTTCTTCATGGCAAGATCTCTCTATCTAAAGGTGCATAAAATTTTTGCACAAATTTATTGACTAGAAGAAATTAGCAAAATAACTCATACCATCCATAAGCAACCTGCACAATTCAGCTGCCTCAGCAGCTTCATCTTCAATTTCCTCTTCTGCCTGAGCCTGTGATGGACGCCTTCTCATTTTCAGGCCCTTTACACCATCTATTCTCTCATGTTTAGACTCATCCATAACTTCATCCCCCTCAAATTCTTCCGCATCAAGCAAATTTTCCAGGTCGCCAGCAAAAGAATCCAGATCACTGTGTGCTTCAGAGTCGCTCTCATTTTCATCACCATCCACTGCCAAAAGAGATTGAACTTGGCGATCCCAGATTTCTTGACATTTTTCTCTAGTCTGCTGCTGTAGCTGAAGAAAAGACATTCGTTGGCCCCGTGCATATTTGCCGATAGTTGTTGGGTCAACCTTGACGCCTGATGCAGCTTGCTCACTTGAAAGCTTGCGTATCATGGCAATACGATGCCACCTGGTCTGTTTTGCAATCTGTTCCTCAGGAACATTGAACTTCAGGAGAACCTGAAAATCATTGAATGAACTATAAGTATCTATCATTACATGAACATCGACTGAAAATTACAGGATCAATTATAAGTATCTATATTGACATAAACATCTAAGTTGTTAGGCATGATCAGGGATGATTCTTGGTTTTAGTAAGCAATTGCTTTTGGGTTCAATAACAACAGAAAAGGCAAAAGCTAGCTTTATCATGAATTGTTGATGGTGGAGAGGGAGCGTCATGAGATTCCTATATGTGACTAAGTCAGGTTTGGCATGATTTGTCTAAAAGATAACAAGTTACATGACAAGCTTACAGATATGAGCTTTCAAGTTAGATCTACATGTGCTTTGCTAAAAATAAATAAAAAAATTATGCTAAGTACGCTAGATCTTTGTTTACAATGCTGCATCTTGTAGTTTCAGTATTTTTTTACCAGTAAAAATTATAGACAGGTACACACCTCTCGTGCAGCCTCCATGCTTAATCTACGAAGGTCAGCATCTGTTCCAGTAACAGTGGAACCACCCCGGCTAGCAGTTGCTTTTTTCTTCATCATTGCGTTTGACACTGGTGCCTTTGGAGCCACACGGACATAGCTAAAACCTAGGCCCCGGCCAGATGGATCACCCACACCAGTGATTTCAAGACGCTCAATGTTTTCTCTATCCTGAAAAGGATATGAATTAGATAATGAAACATGGAGATGTAGAAAAAGATCAGCGCTTGAAGAACTGCACTAGTAGATGAAGTGAGATATGAGAAGTGAAAGTGCTTATTGCAGATGATACATTATCAAAGCTATCTCTAATGTCATTTCCTATTTAACAGTGAAAATCAGACGACAATCTCATTATAGAGACTGAGTGACATCATCTTCAAAAAGCCAGTGGAATAAAAATTTCCACTTCCTTTGGGTAAACTAAAGAGGCTTGATTAATAAGGGAGAAACAGAGCACGGACAAAATGCAGGAAAGAAAAGTAGAGCCCATTAAGGAAAGAAAAAGTAGAAATGCCTTTACTAGAAAAACAAATGAATATTGACCAATAGCAAGCCAGCTACACAACAATTTTAGTGGAAAAGCTAGAGACACTGATGATGAAGTCCCGTAGCCTGCACAGACACAAATGAATCATATGATCTCCAATAACAATTCTTATATGAGCTAGAAAACATCTAAATCAATTAACAGACAAACAAGTGTCCGCACACCAGTTACATGTGTTCATCTTGAGATACCTCAAGAATGTCAAAATGAGAAGTTACCTGGCTTGTACAAGCAACAAAATTGCTACTCAGGCTCCAAGGTGTTATTTGTAATTCCCTTTCAATGTGTGAAGCAGCAGCCAAAGCAATTGCTTCGTCAGGTAGCTGACTCATTGCATTAGAAATGCTAGTAGGAAGTGTTAGCCTTGTAATCCCCAAATGTTTGAGACGGTACAGACCAGCTTGCATGCTTTCATATGCACAGACCTAAGCCAGCAGAAGGACTGTGTCAGCCACACAAAATAGTAATACCGTAGCTCTAAAATGCAATCAGATTCTACATAAATAGTTTGGTCCTTTGGGGTCCTCTCATTAACCCCAGAAAAGATTCTGAATAATTGGAGAAAAACATGCATTATTGGCTATTCATATCGTACGCAAGCTAGTTTGCTGTGCATATGAAAGGCACAAGGATTTTTGGAAAAAATATGTACCACAGAAAAGCAAAAAGTCATATATTGCAACTTAATGATAAAAATCAATTGGCTTGAACCAAATTAGTCATAAAAGCAAGAAAATCTTGAAAAAAGAAAAAAAGAAACAAAAAAAATGATTTTTAAAAGAGAGAAAGCACATTAAACTTTTCTCTTGCCATAGCAACATAAAACATTCAAACATCAAAACTTGAGCAAAGGAAAAAGGAGGAAAAATTAAAAATATGTGACACTCACATTCTCAGGAACCACCATTTTTTTCAAATCCTCTTCAGATGGAATAGTGAAGTCACGCTTCTTGGCCCAAAATAAGCGGCCATTTGCGTCTTTCTGCATATGCCATATCCCAACAAAAAGGACCAAATTGATTGTTAGCAGAAAAGCTATCAAAGGCAAATGCTCAACTACACAAACATGTTAATTAAATACAAAAAGTTATATACCCGCAAAACAGCACATTCTTTCAGCTTCTTCCGTAAGATGGTCTCTGATAGGTTTGGGAACTGAGCTGATAACTCATCTGCGCGTACCCATGGCAGCACACCACGCTTTTCAGCAGCACGGAACTCGCGATATACATTTACTAATAACCTATTTGTTACATAGGCCAGAAGGTTCTTCGATGCAGGAGAAAATACCTCCATAAGAGGTTCCTGCAAAAGATCACCAAAACCAAATTTATACATCTGCAGCAGTACCAAAGAACCATTATTTACAGATGATATATCCCAAAGAATCAAAATTTTAGAGTACTTTATGGAAGACACTCAATGCTCTAGAACAAGAAGCAGAAAACCAGATTACACTAACAAATTATTTGAAGAAACAGTGGACAGGAAGTTCAAAGTTTACAAACTTGCATCAATGGCTTAAATTCAAATGAGAAAACAAAATGATCAGTACAAATGATGCGGATAACAAAAATAACCATAGGAATGAATGAGCCCGTTGGGATACATGGAGCGAGTTTAATCAAATTACATGTGCAGAAAGAAAGCTAGATCAAACCTGTTGTCCCACAACAGCAACTCTGTCAATGCGTCTTATGGAAAGCTTTCCTTTTGCAGAGCGAACCAACAAATAATCAGTAGACTGCACCTTGTGGGGAAATATAGGAGCTTTAAACATGTTTGTTTCAAGAGAAGACTGGCTGCAGCCAGGTTTTATATCTCCGAGGAAGGGGGATTTATCACTAGGCTCTAGTATCACAACATTTCCCAAGCTACTTTTCTCATTGCGCAAGGAGATGCCAGTTTGATCACCAGGACTTGACTTTTGATAGTAAGTACGCAAGTTGGCACCCATACCAATATTGCTCAATAATAAAGGTCTTTCCTCGCAATACCTACAAAAACAGACCCAGTTACAATCTCTTTCACCATATGTTTTTTTTTTTTGAACTTCTTTCACCATATGGTTGGGAAAAGGAAATAAAAAAAAAAAGTTTCCTAAGCTCTTGGATTTACTGGAAATAGTCCTGAATAGATAACACAAACTCAAGTAGCAAAACCCAAACCCAATATTTTCGGGTAGAGTTTGTCAAGAGTCGAGAACAAAATGGAGTGAGAAAGTAAATTGGATTCAACATTTTCTGGGGATGAAATATCCAGCTTGATGACTAGAGTGATCCAACAGAAGACTTCTTAATTATTCAAGTTGCTTCTCCTAAGACTAAAGAAAGCACTATATTTTAGTGAATGAGTCTGACAACCTATAGGAAGTTCATTTGGAAGCAAGTAAAAATGAGGGAAAGTGGCTAACTCCAGCATTTCAACAGGAAGAAAAAGGAATAATGAGGTAAATGATTTAAAGATGCCTCAGAAACAAACTTAAACCAATGCGTTGACAGCGAGAAGCTCCTACATACAATTTGCTTCTATAGGAGCCAGAAAATAAGAAGTGCCATGAGGAAACTAAGCTACAATTTCTAACATGAAACAAATTATAGACTTTTTAGACACATGCACATGCACATAATCATAGGTACAATGTGGAAAACAAACTAAGAAGTGCCATGAGGAAACTAAGCTACAATTTCTAACATGAAACAAATTATAGACTTTTTAGAAACATGCATATGCACATAATCATAGGTACAATGTGGAAAACTATATGTTAGCCGCACATGGGAAAAGTATATATGCAGCAATCCATGCTTCAAGTCAACTGCATCAGCTACAATGAGCACCACATACTTGGAAAGGAAAAGAAAAAAAAAGAAAGCAGAAAGAATATATGGAAGCGAAGAAAGGAGAAAAGCAACACAGTTTACTTACTCCATCAGAAACACATGACCATCCTTTACAGAAAGATCTGATTTCTTCTTAAATGCCCCGGGAGGCCGTAAAGACTTGTTGTCACCGGGAATTTTTTGTGCCCTTGGCAACAAATGAAGTTTTGTACGAACAAGATGAAGCAAAGAGTTTGGCCGAACATTCTGGACAGCGAGCGTCTGATCATCTTCAAGCTCCTTTCCTAAATAGAATATCTTCACGCTTTCTGATGGCTTGAAATCTACAAGTGCGACATTTTAGCGTAAGTACTAATGCCTCAGAATAATATAGAAAAAGACATGGTATAGAAGAGTCAGATCAACGGTTTAAAGTTATGATAGCAGTGTCAGAAGAGGAAGACATTATACGGATTGGAAAAGTAAATGTAAAAGAGATAGGGTTTATGACCTAGCTTTTTTGAAGCCTTGGCCTTAACTGAAGATATCGTTTCCTCAGCATCTACATGGAGTTTACTTCCTTTACCTCCCAAGCTCTTCAATAAAATTTTCATGGGTCCTAGTGTTGGTAACTTTCCTTGTTCTTTGACGGCCATCTCATTGTCATGAGGATACCATAAGGCTTTTGGTCGATGAAAATTGGCTAAATCTTTACTGCAAAATCACACCACATAGAAATGATGCTTCTGGAATTGTGAAACACAAATTGCAAGAAAATAACATCATGAACACGAATTTGAATCATATTGAAGTCACAAGAGCGGATAAAAGAAGAAGCCAACTAGCACAAAGAAAAAGATAGATGATGAGGCAAGTCTCTTGCCATAATAATAGGCAATCAATATAAGGAAAAGGATAAATCAACTGCTCAATTTTAGTCTGATTTACAAATACATTGTTGTCATTTTGTCAATGGTGCACAGCATTTCTTAGGAAGCAAACTGGGCCTATTTAGATATCTACAGCAGACTTGAAAATTTTGGAGGCATTTTGAGACAGCAGACATCCTACAAGCAAGGGCTCCCTAGTCTAAAACTGCGGAGTCCAATAAAGCTTGAAGGCTCTTGTATCATCCTCTCTTTTTTTTTTTTCTTTTTTTTTTGCAGCAACTCCAGTAGTAGAGTCATATTAGGTGCGGTACCCAGCAAACAGCATGGTTTTCGGATTACAACTAATGAAATAAAATGTTGACCAGAACAGTGATTGAAGATTTGATACAACTCCATGTTCTATGTTATACATCCAGGCCTCTGCTATTTTTTTTCCACCCGTTTGCCACAGCACTAATATTCTAATCCATCTCTAGGTTAAAAAATCCAGAAAATACTTCTACTATTTCCAAAACCCTTCATGATAAACTTCTGGCGATAATAAATTCTCAAGCTAAATCCTCGACCAGAAATTATTGCAAGTTGAAACGAAGAGCATTAGAGATAATCTGCCTCAATAGGAACTCATAGATCAAGCTTAAACAGAAATTTATCCAGGGGGAACATCTTAAGTAAATAGAGATACAAAAAAAAGTGCAACAGTAAAGTCTTTATTCTTACTTGCTCAACTTCAATTTCATCGTCTGCAGCTTGATTGCAGGAGCTGAATGATGAACTTTGGCACCATAAGCTGTGCGTTTATTGGAATGTGACTGCAGTTGCTGAGAAATTTTCCTGTTCATATAAAACTTGTCATTTGCTATATTGAATTGCCAACCAGACTGAAGCGCATGCCCTGGTACTTCAGGAGCAGCTCTTGGCTTCAGAGATCTTGTTATTATCATCGCCCCAGCATGAAGTCGTAGATGTTTACCATCCCTGCTATCTAAAATTTCAAAAAGCATCTGCTCATCTCGAAGATCAAGAATCAGCTTAGGCTTCACATTAGCTTTGTTTGGCTCCCATATTATATCATCTAACCAAGATCCTTCCATCAAGTCTTGGTTTTCCAAAGTTAGTTTGCTGAGACGCATAACAGCATCATCCTGATGAAGCTCCACATCTTTATTCTCTCGTTTATTAGCAATATCATTGCACTCATTCACTTCTAAACGTGATTCCAACCTCAAGAGTTGAGGATGGCTTGCACTTTCTGAGAGTGGAAAGTCTTCAGGACCTGTAGAATCTTCACTACCAAATGACTCCAAAAGAACAGAAGAGCTAAGCAGGGATTTATTACTATCTTTGTCCACCGTATGAAGTATGTGTGCGTCATTGACGTTTTCAGTTTCCTTAAGAAACAAAGATCCAGGGCCAGGTCCAGATATATCACAACTCTCTGCGGAATTGTGGCCAGCAACAGGAGAACTATCCCAAAGGATTTTATCTTCCCAATCCTGCTGATCAAGAGGGTAGAACTCTGAACATGGTGACTGCCACTTCTCGAAGAAACTAAACGCTAAGTCCTGATTCATTGGTTCTGCACTAAGGCATGATTTCATTATTTCTTCCTCATTTTGACCAGATATTTGAGCTGCACCATGCACACCATATTTTGCAAAGTCTGCATCATCATCATTAAAAGCTGTGATGCCATGTTGCATTCCTCGTGGTTGTGATATCAAAACTTGACCAAAGCTCTTTAAAAATGTTTCCTCATCTTCTTCAACAATATCCAAAACATCCATGGACCTATACTTATCTGAAAATTAACAAGAAACAAGAAATCAAACACAGAAGTCAACAAAAATACTAGCAAAAAAAAGTCATTCCTTTTCTAACAATAAACCTCCCAATCAAAAAGGCAACTATACCAGATGGGAAATCCAAGACTAACAAAGCATGCTGACAATTTCACACAGATCGAAAATAGCATATCCTTGGTCCAATTAGTTGAAAAAGATAACAAAGCACAACGTTATACCTTTAAAAATGGAATATCTGTTCTCTCTTTTTTCAACTTTCTTCAATGGCTCATGGATACCAAATATTTCAGAGAACCGTAAGATGACAGAACCCTCTTCCACACACAAAATAGGCAATGGTGTGGAATTGACAGTATCTTGGGGCTCCGTAACAACATCATTTTCCTCCTGTTAAACAACAAGACAAAATATTCAGAACTTCAATATATCACCACCAAATGCATATCAAAGAGTCATGTAAAATCTTGGCAAAGGTCATGAACATTTTCAATTCATATCTTCTTTTCTCACCAATTGACAGAGAAAACCAACTAGCAGTGCTAACTGGGATTTGACTGGTTGAGAAACAAAATAAGAAGATAAATTACATGCCAAGGTTGCTGTGTGTAAGTGATTTTCAGCTCTCTACATTTTTTACTTTCCACATACTTGAGAAAAATCTCGACAAGAAACAAAGAAATGGGAGTCTACAGAAAAAATAACCTCTACAACTTCCCCTTTAGTACCAATTTAAAGCTACAAAGACTTCAAAATGTTAAGCTGGAGATGAAAAGGATATGTAGAGGATGGAAAAGAGTTTCTCTAAAGTTATCTGCAAAGTTTAATTCTATATATTCGAGCAGGGTACAAGGGCCTTCCTTTCCCTCTAGCACTGTGAGGTTAAAGCTTCCACTGAGGCTTTGTGGATAAAGATGTTAGCACATCACCAAACAGACTGATTCTTTTTCATCACTACTTCACTGTAGTAAGAAACTAAAACAGGAAAAAGAAAATTCTGTCCTCTTCAGATACTCAACAACCAAGAATCAAGAACATATGATTCAGTTGCCCAGGGATGTAACTGCCAAGTTACAAAGCATACACAATAATGAATGCTCAACAACATTTTGTTCCCTGAATAGGCTTCATAAAACACAAGTTAGAAGTACGCTTGCTCTTAGTCCAATTGTCGCAATTGAAGAGACAAATATTAACAACCAAAAGACTCCGCAGCAAACCATGGATTTCATCATTCACCAAGGTGGTGCAGACAAAGGCAAACAATCATACACATTCGATAGCCTAGCCTTTCTATACATCAATAATGGTTTCAAAACAATCCAGGGATCCCCCAACTATTAAATGCCAGGCAACACAGTAAACTGTAAAAAATGGAATGAAAATAAAATTTATGATTTAGAAAAAAACTGGCTGGTCACCTGATTATCTTCCAACTCAGAATCAAAACTTTCGGTCTCAAGGGATCCAAAAAGTACATCATCCTTCAGAGATTCATCTTCTGAATCTGCTGCAACATCTTCCTGACCTGAGAAGAAATGCTAAACTAAATTGGGAAATGGTTTCAGTTCAAAAAATGGGGACCAACTATAAAGGATGAACTATAATTCGCAGGTTTTAGAAATCCCCTAAGTTTTTATATTCTTCTGAAAAAGATTCCTCACAAATCTCCAAAAGATTTCTTACTCATCCAAACAAAAGTAAGGAATCTTCTGAACATCATTTCCTTTCTCAATTAAAAGAAGTCTCATACCAATACAGTCCTCAAAAAATAATACGAGAATATAACAATTGACGGAAAAATAATGAATATATGCTGTACTCCCAATAGTGGACCTGACAAAGACACGTTCTGAACTTCAAGTTCATCAGCATTTGTCGTTTCCTTCTCAACTTCTTCATTTGTTGTTTCCTTCTCAACTTCTTCTTCCTCTTCCACATCCTCATCGTAATTTTCATCATCAAAGACAGAAGTTTTAGGCTCCAGAGTAGCCAGAGAAACTTCAGAAGAAAAAAAATCTTTTTTCGGAAGTAAATAGTCTTCTTCGCTGGCAGGTTGGATCTCTGGCCCTTCATATGGCTCGTCAAAATCTTCATAATCAACTGCATTTTCTGCCTTCTCATTATAATCTAACAGCAGAAAGCCACAGTAAACACAGAATCAGAAAAAAAAAAATAATAACAATAGAGATCACATACACTATGAACTATATGGAGCTTACAATCCATAATTTGTTAGCACAGTGATTTGAGAACCATATATAGGAGATAACATTTAAGTTTACTGCCAGATTCATTCAAGATATGAAGCTTGACAAAAACAGAAATATACCAAAAGGTCATATACTGCTAAAGGCAATCAAGACATGCACCGTAACAAGAACAAAAGGAAACCAAAAAGTTTTGTATTGTTCATAAGTGCCATGAGCAGTCAAATAATCAACCAAACTAACACACAGTTCCAAAACAGAGGACAAAAAAGCATCAAAGTAAAAGAGTCGATACTGAAGCAGATTAGAAGCTTCTCACTGAACAGATTGCCAAAGTCAATGAGCCATATAAATCAAATTAGAATACATCCCTGTGCATCTCAAACTTATCTTCAAACAGAAAGGCAACAAATCATATAAAAAGATTGAAATGCAGTCATGGTCAGACATCCATTGCCAACAATAGGTGATCTGTTTCATTGGCATAGTCTAACGCATTAAGCAGCTGGCCATATGCATCTCAGAAACAGACTCTTGAATTTTTTTTAAAAAAGGCGCTAACTCATAATACTGTAGTTTCCAAGGATAACAATATAGGACAATTCTTGGGACCTTAGTCAATAGCTTACGTTTTGTTTTTAGCTGGTTATGTGACATAGAACAGCGCCTTTGTGCCCAAGGGATCAGCAGCTCAAACTATCTTGCCTCCATTATTAATTAAATTTAAGCAGAAGGTAGTGGAGATTCTATCTAAAATTATTACACCATCGTACAGCTACTTGTATTGGGATAACCTGGTCCTTTGAGACTGAGCAATAAGAAGCAAAAACTAAAGGAGAGAAACCAAGTAACCCAAAACTAAAACTCACCTAGTTTTTCTTTATCCATATATGAAATCAGAGGAGTGATTAGTTTTTACAAGCGCAAAGCCTTGAGTGGAAACTTTGTTATGTATAAGTTCATCATTCTGAAAAGTTTCTCTTTTGAGAGCACGCTGGCCCTCCAACAGCTCATTTAATACAATAACAATTGCTGTTTCTTCCTGTGCCATGAGAGTGCCTCAATGCTTGAGATCAATTATGATCTTCCTCTCAAGTGGAAACTTCACCATTTCAGAAGAAACATTCTATCCTCATCTAGGGAACCCATATTATAACCACATATTCTTGTAAGTCAAAAAAAGTGGCCTATCCGGGAATTTCACACGCAATATGATGAAACATAAAGATAATCCATTCACAATCTTTAGCATTAAACACAAAACTTGGACAGTTCCATTCTATTTTCTCAAAAAAAAAGCAAGTTATACAACAGAATACAGCAGTAGAACAACAAGAAAAGTCATGAAAAAAGAAAATAGCCCCGGTTAGCTAGAAAAATGAAAAGGGAAATAAATTAGTTGAAGAAACAATTACTGACAGCACATCTACAACTGCATGAGATAGTTTTTCCTGGCAGACAACATCACCTTGTTCTGCAGCATCAGCTGGTGTTTGGAGTGCTTTTACAGACAACTGAAAGTGGAAGAACACAATTAGTGCTAACAACTCCTTTAGAAAAGAAAACCAGAGCCCCATAGAAAACGAGTGACGTCTAAGAAATTAAGTCAAACAGGGTGATTATGATCTTACATCTATATCTGTGAAGGTAGAACCCAACTTGTCGGCCACTGCAGCAAGGTGCTCCTTTGCATCCTGGAAGAAAATTGGAAGAGTCAAAGTTAGAGCATTGAACTGGCAGTAGATATCATACAACTGAATTAACCTCCATTCTACAGGAACCGAAAGGACTAAAGAAAGAAAAAAAAAAAGTTCACGCTAGCTATAAATTGCTTAATATGGGGATAGAAAAATAGTAGCCTAATTAAGTCTGCAGAACAAGTTACACGACAGAAAGGCAGTAGCAGCCAGTAAAACTACAGAGAAACGAACAACATCAGGCCGTGCCTACAGTAGATTAGGTTAAAAAAAAAAGGAAGAACAAGAAGAAAGAAATCTAATCAGAAGGTATAGCAAATAACTCACAAAATTGACCTAGGAGAGCAAAACGCTGACCAATTGCCGGTCATAATACCTCAAAAATTTACCTAAGAACTGTATAACTCATCACATTGCCTCACTACCACTTTTTACAAGTTGTACAAAGCAAAAGAGACAGAGATTATCACCTCATCCAGATAATCGGCGTCAAGATCACCGGAGTTATCGACATTTCCAAACATAAACCCAAACAACCGATTACCCCCACTGTCCTCTTCATATTCCTCGTCGTCATCTTTCAAGAACAAAGAAAAAGACACATTACAAAAGAAAATAAGCAGGACAAAAAAACTGTAAATAAAGTGAAGAAACGACAATCTCACGCATTAGATTAGTTCAGTATAAACTTACCGTCATCGCGACCGTCCTGGGAATTGCTTCCCGAATCATAACCGCCCATTGTTTAGTAGCAGCAATGCCCTAACACAAGTCGAGAAACAACACCATTAGAGCTTCTTCTTCTTCTTTTTTTAATTTTCCTACTCTACAAGTTTAACTTAGCTAAAACGAGACAAAATTTCAAGAACTTTTACATTTCAGCAACAAATATTACAGTTATTAAAAAAAAAAATGACACAAAACCCTAACTCAGAAACAAAACCATCACCCCCTCCCTCCGGGGCGAAATGATCACAAAGAAGAAACGGATTCGAGCAAATTCTTCCGGCGCGAGGAACGAGAAATTGTTGCACACGAGAAGGGGTGAAGTTTTCGCGAGGAAAAGAAAATAACGGTATTTTTCAGCTGCAAACAGCTCGTTTTGTGAAGAAGAAAGAACGTTAACCAGGTTGAATTTTTGAATTCGTGTGGGTTTGGTGTTTTTTTTAATTATTATGCAAGAAGAAGAAGAAGAAAAGAAAGGATTAGGGCGTGCCTGTGGGGGGATTTCGCTACTGGTATTGCTTCATCCTAGTCGTGGATAAGGTTAATCTCCGACCGGGATGCGGGGTTCCGATTAGCGACTGAGAGGTTTTGCTTTTTTTTTTTTTTGATTCGATTTTGAGCGAACAGAGAGAGAGGGAGAGAGGAGGAAAGAAAGAGACGATGTAAAGAAAAAGGGGCTATAAATAAGCGTGGTGTATTATTATTTAGTACTTAACAGTCACAGATTTATTTTTTTTATTATTCTTAATTTTGTCATTATCTTTCTTGGGTTTTTTGTGTTAGAAATCTTGAAGGTGATCGGATCTATTTATAAGAAGACTAGGGAAGGTCGGTTCGGGTCGTTGAAGTAATTATTGTGGCTTGGCCTTCTTTTTCCTCTTTCTTTTTTCCTTCCTTTACACAAATAAAGAGAACTATTTACCACACTCAGGAAAAAAAGAAAACTATTTATCAAAAAAAAAGAAAACTATAGTGATGACTTACTTTATATATATTGGAAAATTCAATTCTATTTAAATTAATATCATCTAATTTCAGGATTGAAAGTCTTATGTTAAAAAATTCTAAAAATCTTGAATCAAAAAAAATATTTATTTATTTATGGGCAAAAAAATGCCTCTTATTATTATGGATCATTGACGACCAACGCAAACGCATCTGAATTAAATTAACAAATACAATTTGGATGTATATTTATAACGGAATTCATTGGTTTAAAATTTACATGAAATTAATTAATTACTGTATAATGCTTGATATAACTCTGTTTTATGAAAGAGAACATCTCTTTTGTGATTAGAAAAATAAGATCTGAATCCAAATTTCATCCCATTTACAATATTACTCCAATAAACATAAAACCTATGTTAATCGCAAAAATAAATTTAATTTTAGGATGAATTTTTTTTTTTTGAACGCCTTGTAACTTCATTCATTACTGCAAGTCTGTGGTAATTGCAATTTACAAGTGAGTTTTAGTGATGAATTAATACCACAGTTTTAGCGAAAGGAAAAGGCGAACTTCTTTGTAGTTATCTATTGAATCATACATGACAAGGCCTAAAGCAGCCACCAGCATCGTCTCTGTAATAATATAATTACGCAATAGATGTCATAAGTGGAAAACTAGCGAATCATAGACAGTCAAGACGGCAAAAGTAATCTACTCATGATGGATCGTTTGTTTTCTCCTCTCAGAAAATCAAGAACAAGATCTTTGCAAGCTGAGGTTAATTAGATGCAGATATCGAGATGGTAGAGGAAATGATGGATTCTGTGGCAAGTGAACTTTAAAACACTGAATGTGAAGAGGGTGAGTGACATCCGAATCATTCAAGGATTCAAGGTTGGATTACGAAGCACAAAATTTCCAGTTGTTGTTATGTTATAAAGATAGAAATGGTAAGCCACAACCGTATATTATGTTTAATCAGAAGATGAACTCAGGTCTGATATAGTACAATGATCAAACGTATGAATATATCAATCACAAAATGAACCACAGATATGATAATAGTGCGTAAACTATAGTCTTTATTATACAACTGAAAGGAAGAAACCCTTCCAAGAAAAATCAAAAGGCTACTACTTCCAGACCACATAACAGGTATCTTCAGAAGGAATATATATATAACTCAACCCAGTGCAATGTGCGAAATGAGGAAGCTTAGGGGGTAGTGGTTGCAGGAGGAGGGGAAAGGAAAGGGATGGAGGGAATGGTTGGAATAGTAGGGATTGTGGGAATGGAAGGAATGCTTGGCATTGGAGGGAAAGCAACCTTTGGGATTGTAGGAATGGAAGGAATGCTTGGCATTGGAGGCAGGGTAGGCAGCGATGGCTGAGTGGTTGGCAATGTTGGCTGAGGCAAATTTGGGATAGAAGGCAGTGGTGGCAGAGTGGGTTTGGGAAGGTTTGGCAATTGCAAGAGATGCCTTGCCGCTAGCCCAACATCCATGCTTGAAAATGACAGAGCAAGGATTAATAAAGCCAAGAAGCAGGTTTTGGCAGAAGAGGCCATCTTTGTTGCATGAACTTCACTAGGAAATGTACTTAATGAGGTGTTTTAGGCTGTTGTTGTCTGGGGATAGAAGTCTAGTGGTGAGCATATATATAGCAAGTTAGAAATGGGACAAAACTGAATGATTTGCAAGTTTGTTAGTTTTATGGTTGGGGATGTCTAGAAAATAGTAATATTGAGGTTTATTGTTTGTTCACCTACTTTTGTATCACAACTCAGTCGACTGTTGTCGTGGTTGACTGGAAACTCCTCTTGCTTGTTGGGATTCACCTGTTTGGTTATCCAATTCGAGTTCTTGGCATGTTCAGCTACCATCAGGTGTCAGCCTCTGATGATTCATCATTAAAAGTTACAAATTACTTCTGTATGCTACAAAATTTATCTGATACATCACATGTACTGATGAGGATTTCTCATTTATTTTAGAATTTAATTAATTTTTTTGATTTTTTTTCTTTCTGGTCTTTAATTTATGGACTTACATTTTTTCTTTTTAAACTGGAGTTAAATAAGCCATATTAAATTTCCTCATCACAATACTGTCTCATTCAGAAGAAAGAAGCGTATCAGAAACCCTTTTGAGATTCATCAAACTGCTCTTTTAGTTAGCCTTAATTTTTGGAAAATAGAGAGCATGTCATATTTGATTGGGAAATCGACTTGCTTCTCGTTTTATTTTGTTTAAAATAAATTTTTTAAAAAAACTCATCCCTGTGGTAATTCGAGTTCTTGGTAGATTCTATGTAACGTCCGTTTTTTGATGAATCAACATGGACATAGTTGTACGATAAAGCGGTGAACTTATCTTAATGGAAATATGTCCAAATTCATAATTGTAATTAATCCAAGTTATTTCCAGCTATCATCCGCTCCTTATACGCGTTTTATTTCCAGAATTACTAAACTTATTCACGCATTCATAAATGTTGCACTTTTTTTAGCTTAGAAAAACTTTATTTCCAACTAAAGTTACTAATTATGGTCAAGAATTATTCTGGCTAAGGGCCTTCTTTAATTTCTCGTACTACGATTAGTACATTTTATCTGTACTACAAGTGCTCAGTATCCAGCAGAGATCATGAACTGGGTTCCAAAATTTCATGGACAGTTCTCCAAATAAGGGAAGATTGGTTGGCTTACATAATGTATCATGTTCGTACATCGTTCTAAGTTTCCATTAGTTGTAGGTTTATATAGAATGGGAGTACGCATGTTGATGAAAAGATGGGATATGCGATGTTTCACAGATCATGTGGTGTTCTAGATGACAGATATATCATTAATCATGTTGCTTAATGGATTCCTTTTAACTATCAATACATTCGACGAAGGTATCAAAGCAATAAAATCAAAAAGTAACAGATTCCTTCAATAGTATTGCAGCGTAGCATATGTATGTGGCTGCATATGTTCCACTATATTTCTCAATTCAATCTATATGCTTGGATGCAGTGATTTGAAAATTTTGGCTAATCTTTGCAAATAAAGAAAATATGATTATTTATTGTAATTGCCAGTCGATATCCGACAAATTGAACATAGATCCAATCCCCAGATGAGAGACGTGCAGAACTGTGGTCATGATTCCAACTTTATGTCTCAACAAGGAAACCAACAGCCTAGTAGAAATCATTTCTAAATCCAAGATTCTGTCCATAAGGGGCCACATTCATGCCGGACCCGACATTCATTGGATGGAAGGGATGAACCGCATTGCCAGAGCTTGGAGTGAAAGATGCAGAAGCAGCAGCAGGAGGAGGATGATTGCGACCATGGATCAGAATTTGCTGAGCTTGCTTTGATACCTGCCCCTTGAGCTCCTGTAAAGCTCCCTTCAACTGCTCAAGCTGTGGTTGGTCAAGCTCCTCAACGGGTGACTCCCACCAGCCCCGCTTCTGTACAGCTTTTTTGATTCGATTAAGCTCTTCACCTCTCTTCTTCTCCATTTCCAATTCATGGAGCACCTAATGCATCATTGTATTAGTAATGCCTTAATAACTAGGTTCGTATTAATCTGAAATGACAATCAAACTTCTCTAACGAAAAATATTTTCAAAATGGTAGACAACTTTGGAAGAACTCCAAATTGGAATATATAATAATGTATAGGATAAAAACGAATGAAGTAGATCCACCACCAGAATTGTGAGAAAACAAACCTGAGTGAGTTGCATATTAAGCTCACGGACTCTGGCACCGCGGTGAGCCTCAATAAGTTGCATAGCCCCTGATGTGTGAGGAAGATTTCCTGTGAGGAAACGGTCAACAACATTTTCAACAGAAGGATGGCCAAAAGAGAAGGCTTTTTTGCCTGGAGAAAATACTATGATACCAACTTCAGCACCACAAAGAGTAGCAAGTTCACTGGCCTTCTTGAACAGGCCAGACCTTCGTTTGGAGAAGGTCACCATGAGATTGCTTTCATTCGGTATTTTTACCATCTCTAGCTTTTGGCGGCCCTTACTTTTTCTTGGCATGACTAATATCTCAATAATACAAAAGACTACTGGAGAAAGAGGCTAAAACAATCTACCGAATGGCAAGAGAGAGAAAAATTGGACTAGTATATATAGGGCCCTATCCTTAGTGATTTGAAAGTGAAAGTTGTCACTATTTGTTGGTATTTGCAAGCACTTCATCTGTTCTCTGTTTCGAATTTATAAACTTGCTGGTTTTGGAGGTTTTAGAATCTACTGAGGAAACAATTTAAGGCAAGAACAGGCCAGATGACTAACCACAAGACTAATCCTATTTGTTATACCATTTGCCGATTCATCATTACCAGAAATGACAGAAATCCACAGTGTATAATGATGTGTTACAGGCTGACTCCTAAGGTCCACTTATAATCAGTTAGGTAAATTAATAATAAAAAATGATATCAGGAAATTAATCCCTTAATTGGACTTACCAAGAATCCATGTGCCTATACCATAATATTGAGAAATACTACCTTATATTATCCTAGCACAATTCAGAGGAAGAAATATTTGTAGGAAGTTTCATTGTTAAACATTGTAGTATAAAGTGACTTCTAGATTGTGGAAACTGAAGTGTATGTTGGGGCATAAATGAAAACATAAAGTTGTTGCTTTATAGTAGGAAATATCTTTACCATTTTTGGTATCAGTTTGGCATTTTTTATTACTTGAAATGCATTGAACCTGCAACTTTTTCCTTCAAAGAAAAATTCCTTGAGCCAATAATTAGTCTGTACATTATTCATGCTTTGAAGCTGAATCATTTTCTAATTCAAGAGCATGTCCTGATAAACTACTTGTTTTTTTGTCAACAAGTAAGTTTTATAGACTACAAAGCTGCATAATCCTGTTGGTGACACCATTTGCCGATTCATCATACTAAAAATGATGAAAAATAGCATTGTACAATATGTTTTGCAATCTTACCCCCAATGTCCAATTATGATGAGTTAGTCAATAGGTATTACTAGTAAAACAATCATCTCAGATAAGTAATCTGAGGTGTTACCTCATAAGTCCACACAATGTGACTACAGAAAGAGAATTGTAGAGTACTAGTGTCCTAAATATATTCAAGCAAGTGAAAACCAACATGAGCCTGAAAGTGTTCCTTCAAAATAGAATCTAAAGTATCAAAAACCAGCATGAATAGATCCTAGTTTGAATATGAATATTTTAATTTCAAGAGCATTATCTTATATTATCCTAATCCTTTTGTTTTCATGAAGTTTAGACGTTGTGTGACTTTATATATATTAGGGGCTGAGTAGATAACACATTTACAGACTTCAAGATTCAGAACGCATTTTTGGAAGCTGAAGAGGAGGCATGATATATATCTTTTCGTAAAATATACTCGATATATTCCGAAAGTTTTTAGATGACTAACCTTTCTCTCTCCAAGTTTTCTTCCTGTGCTAATCCACAAAAAGATCCAACAGATTTTAGCTTCTATCATAATAACCACCTGCATAACAAAAGACCACATGAAAAAGTGAAGGAAATCTTTGGCAACCGTGCCTATTGAATCTTTTCCTGAATGACTTACAAGAGCACCATAAACAACAAATAATATAACTATTACCTTAGTAAGCTATAATAACAGAATAAATTATCGTTCAGCCTAGATTGCTACACATTCTAACAAAAGCCAGTGACTATGGGCTGAACCTTAATTCTGATTTTGTCAAATTTACCACTGTTGTTTTCATACTACTTCAATGTAATGTAGAAAGGTTAAAAATCCATTGACAAGCAAAAAAAGAGAATAGTGACATTTTTCCAAGTAAAGAATAATTCACCGTAATGTCTCACAATACATTCTCATATTGCAAACACTCAATCACACAGTTTGACACACAGTTTGATACAGAATTACAAACTAACACAAACAATTCAGAGAATAGCAGCATTCAAGTAAATACATTGAACTAGAAACAAAACAGCATACACCGCACACATCTCTTTCTATATGGCAACCAAAACATATATATTTCTGGCATTACCTTTTGTAGTATAAATGAATAGCTTTCCTCCAAACTTTTCCTGTCAGAGAACAAAAATGAACCCTGTAATGAGGGCCTAATTTCCAACTGAATGGCAGGCGGGATTAATGATTTGAGAAGAGCCAGACACAACTTAACAGTTTACTAATCTGCCAAAACACATTACATGTTGGCAATAATCAACGCAATCTAAAGAAGTAAGTTTTGATGTCACTGAAAGCATTAACTCCAATAAATGAACAGAGACATTGCAATCAACTTCAGGCCATTGAGAGAGAAAAGAGAAACGAAACTTGCAAATGCTTACACAGGTTGAAACCTTATCTATTCCAATAAAGGGTACAATTACAATAATGCATGATCTACCTACAGAAGGAAACTAACTACAGCAGAGAAAAATGCAGTACCGTGGCATGAAGAATTACCACCGCCCAACTCGAATTTCAGACCTTGAACCCACAAACACCAAAATAGAAACAAAATGATGCAATTCCTATCGCATCAGGATCAACAGAATCCCCGTTCCTCTTAGTCTTAGAATACGAAAAACTTGCTCTATCTAAATGGCAAACATTCTCCTCCTCCATTGAATCACCTGCCAATGTCGATTCTTTCTCCCGTGTTGAATCTGCTGCAGAGAAAGAGCAGCTCCCACTTTGTTTGATTTGGGATTTTAGGGATTTTGAAATCAATACTATATAAAACAGGGTTTTGGGATTTTGAAATTTTTCCAAATATCACCCAGGTTTAATTTTATTTCTGTACACCCATCGTGAGTATAGCACCTGGGTTTAGCATTGTTAGTTTACCTTTTGCTCCTTTAAGTTTTTTATAAGAGTAATTAATCCATATAATTTATGATTATTTTTATATATATCCTTTTAAGTATTAAGTTTTAATCCTTATCCTTAAGGTTATATATTTGATATTTTTATCATTTGAGCTTCCATATTTTTTCTTTTGATCAAATTTGAATATATATATATATATATATAGTCCTTATAAAATATATGGAATCTAAAATTTCTAATTGACCAGGACTAACGGCTGCGCAAATAATTTTTCTCACATTTTACATGGAGATAAACATCTGAAATATTAATGATACAATATTGTAATACTCTTAAAATGTTCTCTCTTGCTAGGGTGATTGCAATTTATTATTTTTTGTTTAATGATCCTTCAAGTTTTTGCTAGATGTAAAGTTCTTACCGTCACAAAGAGTTGGACGTTTTAGCAGTTTTTTTTTAAGAAAAAAATATTAGTTTACCTTCTTATTTTTATATCATTCCTATATCTATATATAACACATTAATTTATCAATTCTCCGTTTTTATTAATTACGGAAATCAGGTTACTGCAGTAAGGCGCGCAACTATCATGCTAGTTACAAAATATAGTCACGCGATCTTGTTTGTTGGTGCGTGCAATATACATTTATGGTCACACTTTTTTTTGTCGAATATGGGTCACACTTTTATATTGTTAGAATTAATATTCAATGAGTTTGACTACTTGTATATTAGTCCCCTCACTACTCTTTTTAAAAATTCCATCATAATTGAAGCAAATTAACAAAGCAAATGCACAAATAGGGTGGGAAGTATTGAAAATTTTATATACCATAGACCAATTCTGTAATTTTTGATTGACTGTTATCTTTTAATACCATGTGTCCGTAATGTATCTTCATGAGGAGAATGTAATGTCGACGTAATCTATATGTATTTACAGTAATAGTGTTAAGTACTGGGAGAGTTTAGTATAAACTTGCCTCCCGAAGCCAGGAGATCTAGTGAACCAAAGCGACTAACAACTAACAAGTGAGAATTCATATTCCACTGTTAATATTTTGCTCGGTATTCAGTTGTCCAAATATCGCCAGACTCGATAAGACAGAGAACCTTTAAATCGTTTGTATTAGGCCCAAAAGTAGTATATTAATGGGCTGTGATATCCTTTCGGGCATTAAAGCCCAAAAGAAGCTGATGGGGTTCAAATTCGCAGCAGTACTGGCATATTAATGGACAATGCATGCGTTCTCAAAAAAAATGGACAATGCATGCAAATATTAAAATGACGGGCTTCTTTAAATGATGGTCCAAAACTGTAATATACTTGGGCCTCTCAGCTGATCCTGAACATATCCTTTCTTAAATCTTTTTTTTTTGGGCAGAATTTAATCATTTTTTAGAGAGGTACTGTCCGTCACATGCCTCAACTCTTTTTGTTTTTCCCTCAATAAGAACACATACATGAACTTTTAGTAAATTTAGATAAAATCACGATGTTATTTATGTGTTTTTAATTAATAAGTTTAATCTGGTTACAACGAAACAAAGATAATCTCAAACTGTTACATTGCCAACTTACGTATACATTACATCGTTTATTCAACACTGTTACAATAATCACACAATTCCACAACAGTGTTGAAAGACACACAAGAAAAAGAAAGCAACATTTTGATAAAAACGAGAGCAACCTGAAGAACAACAATATCCACCGCAAAGTTGAGACATTAACCAGTGTTTCAGGGAGTTTTGGTTGATTGAGTATGGTTTTGTGTCCTTAGGAAGAGTTGGAATTTCTGGGAAAGAAGGCTTTGGCAGGTCAGGGAAGTGAGGGAAAGGTGGAAGTTCAGGCAACTCCGGCTTTGGAAGTTCCGGAATTTCAATTTGTGGTGGCAGGTGGGGGAACTCAGGTTTAGCAGTTGGTATTGTGTTTAACAAAAAAATTCTTTAGCAGTTGGTCACAGTCTAACTTTTTTTTCTTTTTTTACATTGGTAGTATATAGCATTTGGCCAGCACCAAAGTAGTGCAGTGGCATGAAGTCCTTGGTTTCACCAAAGACACCATGGTTCGAATCATGGTGTGGGTGGGTAGGGGGATTGGGTAGCTTAGGCTTGTATTAAAAAAAAAAATTAGTGTAACAGGAGAGTGATGACTGATGAGAGTGTCTGGTTTTTTCCTTTGTGACGTGAGAGAAGGAGCTAAGTAGTCCTTTCACCAGAGGAAGTAAGTAGTACAATGCAGCTGTAAAATTTTTGTACTGGCTACCATTTTTTTTGTCAGTAGTAAGGTGAATAAGACAATGACCACTTGCTAGCCAACTCACAAATTGTACATATAAGGTGTCACCTGTCAAGGAAGATTAACACACTAGGTGTGTGATTCCTGCTATCTTTTGCTTGGCAGGCAACTCTTTTACCCTCTGGGTTTTAAATTGGATTTCATCCTGTGCTAACGATTAAAATTGGGTTACTCAAAAGGGAAATTTTTTAGTAAAAAGAGGTAAAAAAAAAAAGTCTAGAATCCTCTCTTTTAACCACATGTTAAATAGACAGTGTACAGGAAACCACGTGAACGGCTGTGATTTTGCCAGAGCAAGATAAGTACAACAGTAAAAGAAGGAATTTACCGTTCTGAAACTTAACTTGCACGCCAATTAATCCTCCCCGATATATGCCAAAACCATAAACCCATTTATTTCCATTTTCACCTTAAACCCATTTCCTCCATAACTATTTTGTTTCCCAGAAGAACATAAAGATCCAACCTTTTTTTCTTCTTCTTCCTCTGTTTTCCCTATTCTCTTTCGGTTTCAATGGAGACGACGAAGGCTACTTCAATCCAGGAAGTTAACGATGCTTTGATGGTGGAGATCTTCTCCAGGGCTTTCCCTTCACTGAAGCTCGCTTCAAGATACAAACTTGTATCCAAGAGCTGGAACTCCCTCCTCTCCAGTCCCGGCTTCGCCGCCCGCTGGAACGAGCTCCACCCCTTCGCCCTCCTCCTCAACGTCAGGCTCACGGCGGAGGAAGGAGAAGAAGAAGACGACAGGCACCTCGTCCCCTACGTCTCCTCCGCCCACCCCCTGTTCCGCTCCGCCGCCGCCGACAGTACCACCCTCGACCTGGGTTTCCTCCCCTGCGCCGCCCCCGGCCGCCCCGACTTCGTCCGGGTCGCCGCCTCCTGCAACGACCTCCTCCTGTGCCACTCCGTGGGGGAAAGGAAGGATCTTGACGAGAGGGTGTATTACATCTGCAACCCGCTTACCCAGGACTGGGTCGCCGTCCCGGCGGCTCCGGAGACTCACCCGTTCACGGGCTACGCCGGGGTGGGGCTCGTCTGCGACGAGGGAGGGAAGAGGTTTGCTGTGGTGAGGATTCATATGGGGACGATGCCTTCTGTGGGGAGGGTTGTGGGGGCGAGCGAGTCGTTCACGGCGGAGGTGTTCTCGTCGGAGACGAACAAGTGGGTGGAGGTTCAGGTTGTGCATCCGAAGAACAAGGATTTCCGGTTTGATTTCGAGGGAGGGAAGGATCTTAACCAGAATCTGTTTTCTTGGAATGGGTGTCTGTTCTTGGAGAACAAAGAGGACCACACCATTGTGGTTTATGATCCCATGGAGGTGGAGAAGTGCCGGATTTTCAACATTCCGGTGGACCCTGCACTTCTGAAACGGAGGATGTTCAGGCAGAAAAGGCAGTTCTTGATCTTCGCGGTGAGTCAGGGGAGTTTCAGGGTGGTGCAGCATATAGACACCATTGGTGGCGGGCGTGGGTACTTGAACTTCTATGAGTTGAAGGATTTTGAAAAACAAGAGTGGGTTGTCAAGGGAAAGATCTACTTTGATGAATTTGACACCGATGATGATACTCTGCTACGCCATTGTGAAGTGAGCACCGATGACAGTGACGACGATGAGTATATTTCCCAGCTGTGCTTCTTCTTCTTCTCTCCTTGGCTAATGGTTTTGGCTGTGGACCCGTTTGATGACAAAGTTTTCTACTTTTATCTCAAGGCCAAGGTGCACAAGAAGAGGCGCATCTTCTCTTGCAATTTGAAGACCAAGGAAGTGAAGGTGTTTGATGATGAGTTTCATAAGACTTCTGTTGATGGTTATATTAGGAATGTGTTTGGTTTTGCAGTGCCCCTGGTGCCTACTCCTGTTCCCAATGTGCTGCCATTGAATGCTTAGCTAGCTAGTAGTGTTCTTGGGTAGCAGCTAGTGAATTTCAGGAAGTCAGTCTTTTGTTATCCCTCTTTTGTTTGAAGTTGTAGTTAGTTTGGTTAATTAGTAGTTGTGGTTAGTCTTAGTGAAAAGATCTCATGCTCTGATGATGCTTGTGAAAATGGAGGATGGAGAAGACTGTTGGGTTGTCAGGCAGAGATTCTTTGAACTTATCGGGTATCGGCTATGTTAATGCTTTTGATGTAAATAAGGCTCTACGTTAATGTTCTTTGGTTCTACTTGATCTACCTGTTTGATGATGAGAACATTGTATGCCTTGCATGATCTTTGGAAAACTGGTTTTTGGTTCTGGTTTTGCTCTGTTTCACTTTAAGCTGAACTTTCTGAGATGCAGTTGATGGGCATTAACAAGCTTTAGGGCTTGACTATCACTTCAGTAAAATTGGATTGTGGTCATGTGGGATGTCAATTATTCTGCTGCTAAAGTCTTAAGTGATCGTCTTTTGTCATACATTCACTCACTGGGTCCTGTGTCCTGTTGGTATAGTCTGATTATCAGGGTAGCAGCAGCTGCTAAATATTACCACTATTAGTAGAACCACCCTCATCTGTATTCACGCCAATAAGTTTTACAGCGGCAAACATTATGTGCCAAGTCTCGCTTAAAAGTTTTCTCTATGCAAGTAAGCAGCGAAAGTTGGGTTAAATCTGTTAAATATAATCTTCCTGGAAGACAACATCTTTTGAGATTAAATTTCTTATTCAATAACGTGATTTAAAGAACATCCTAAATGGCCGAGATCAAGATAACCGTATTTTGAGTTCCTGCTCTTCAGCCGCAAAATGTCTTTGCTTTGGAAATGTAGGGACTAAAGCTAGTACAATCTTAACCATGACAGAGGGTGACAACAGAAACAAAAGATGAAATTGAATGAAAAAATTTGGGAAGGAAAATCAATCAGGACAAAATGTGTAATTAACAAAAAATTCTTTAGCAGTTGGTATTGTGTTTGTCCTCCTTGTTGATTGTGTTGATTTTAGCTTGTGTTGGGGTTTTATAGAGGTGGGAAGTGGAGAATAGATGAGTTTCAAGGTTGAACTGGTGAGAAAACTTTCTGCTGGTCGTTCAACTTTCTCACCTGCTGCTTACACTTGTACGCTCTCTATAGACTAGTGTTGGATTATTTTTTAAAGTAATATCCCCTTCAAGCTTTTCCTGTTTTCTGTCTTTGTTCCTGACATTTGCCTATGAGACAAGCTGGAGGATATCAGTCTGAATATAACTATGTAACATAGTCAACAGAATAGCTGCTGATATTATATTTTTAAACAAAACTATAGATCTTTATACAAGCTTTGACCTTTCATCTGTGATATACGTTATAATTCCAAAACCCAGCCAACCAAAAACTACTTCTAACAAGTTTAAATTCGAAGATTATGGATGAGAAGGTAACCTAACAAGAAAGATGAAGGAGGTTTAACAGAGTTTTCTCAAACTATATCAACTACCAAATTCCAGGCCACCCTATAAATCTCAGCTAATGCCTGACACTTCTCACTCATAACATAACAAAGCTCTTTCAGTTCAGTGATTCCTAGAGAATCTAAAAAAAGAAATTGTATACAACATCCAAGAAACCAAGCAATGGCTTCTTTCAACTTCATTTCCTTGGCTCTGTTCATTGCTTTGTGCTTTACAGGCATGAACTCTGGCCTAGCTGCTCGCCATCTTCTGCAACTGCCCCCTCTGCCTTCAATGCCAAATTTGCCAAAACCTGCCGCTCTTCCACCTCTGCCAACTATCCCGGCCACCCTGCCACAACCCACATTGCCTACATTGCCCACAACCCAACCTGCAGCTCTGCCTAAACCCACACTGCCTCCACTTCCTAGCTTCCCTAGCCTGCCTACCCTCCCAAAGGTGACTCTGCCTCCACTTCCAAGCATGCCCTCAATTCCCAACATACCAACCACCATCCCCTCCATCCCTTTCCTCTCCCCACCACCTGCAGGGAACTAAGATGTACTGTTTACTTCCCCAGATGTTCTTTGATCAGTTTCCTGGATACAAGAATGTTCGATCTATTAATTATGTCGCAAGCTGCTTGGACTGTTTGATTCTTGCCTGAAGTTAAACATCAGTTTGCTCTGTGTCTCTCAGTAGTCATCTCAGGCATTCAGTTATTTGTTTTCGGTTCAGTTCATTATCTTTCCGGGTTCAATTCATTGTCAGATTGTATACCATTGGTATTGTATTATTTTGTTTCTTTTACTACGTTTATGCATTCTCCTTCGTTCTGCTTATGAATTTTCACTCACGCAATCCTGCATGTCAGGTTATTTAAGAGTGTTTTACGTCTACTATGGCCTTCATTGAATGAAAAATTAGCAAGAGCAAATTGGGTATATGGATTAGTACTACTCTGAAGAGAAAATTGTCTCCTATCCTGACAAGAGTAAATTTCTTGTTCGATCCAGGATTTTCGTGGAAACATACATGCACAAAACAAAAGCATCAGGGAGGGCTATAGGTATAAAACCAACGAACGACGTGCGTTTATAACGAGTGCCTTGTCGTTCCACGCGTAACTGGCACGTCGTTCACGACTACATTGGCATTTGGCACAAACGGCTGGTCGGTAATGCCGTAACGGAGTGGAGGAACATTCGTAGGCGTTATCTTTTTGTTTTTGTCGAATGTAGGCATTATCGCGCCATTCATACATATTACAAGTAATTTATTTTTTAAAGGAAAAGCCACCATATAAGATTATATGAAGATATATATGTAGGGGATCCTAATCATATGAATAATAGTTTATGGAAATAAAAGAGACAAAAGAGATATATTATATGGAAACCTACACTAGATTTAATTAGATCTTGTTCAGCTGCAACCGAAACCTGTTCTACTTGCTACTTCTGGCTCAATTTAACAACTAAGAGAACCACTAAGATTACAAACAATTCAAAAAAGATTACAAACAATTCACAGAAAAGGAAATCAAAGGATACGAGGCATGAATAGTAATAACTAGTAATAAATACAAGTAATAACTAATAACTTCAATATATAAAGGTCATGATTATAATTAAACATATATGACTTGCACTTATACTTGAATTTTATGTTTTTATTTTTTTTGAACTAGTGTGTTATATATATTTGATCGTACCTCTTACAATTTCTTTTGTTACCATAAATTTGGTAATTATATATATTTCCCAGTAACAATAACACAACAGAAATGTTGCCATCCACATTCGATAATGTTGTCTTCCTTAAATATTTTAAATAGCAACGATATCGTAAAAAAAACGCAATGTTTAGGTAATAGTCCAAATCATGTAAAAAAAAAAAAAGTTACAGTTCAAATCCACTCAAAGAACACACATACATGGAACTTTGAGCGATTTCAAACTGTGACATTACCAATTTTCCATATAGATTACATAACACTCTTACATTTCTCACACAACTACACTCAAAGACACACAAGAAAACAAAGCCATATATAAAGCACAACAATGACTTCATCACACTATGTCCATGCAAAGTTGAAACATAATTAAACTGGTGGAAATGGCATCAACACTATTCAAGGGGTATTGGTTGACTGAGGAGGTTTTGCGTCCTTGGGAAGAGTTGGAATCTCAGGGAAAGCGGGTTTTGGCAGCTCAGGCAGGTGAGGAAAAGGTGGAAGTTCAGGCAACTCCGGCTTTGGAAGTTCTGGGATTTCAGGTTTTGGCAGGTGGGGGAACTCAGGTTTAGGCAAGGTTGGGATTTCAGGGAGTGGTGGCAGCTCCGGCAATGTGGGTTTAGGGAGCTCAGGTACCTCCGGCAATGTAGATTCCAGAAGATGGCGTGCCTCAACCTGGTCCTTGTGGCCCATCAGGGACAAACTGATCATCAGGATGGATAAAATGAAGGATGGAAAGCGAAGAGAGGCCATATTTTGAAGCAAATAGTTTGTTATCAGAGCTTAGCAACTGGAACTGTACTTGTTTGTCTTCCTAGTAGAATTGTGTCGATCTTAGCTTTTCTCTCGGGCTTTTATAGATGTGGGAAGTGGAGAAGATATGAGAATTTCAAGGTTGAACTGGTGAGGAAACTCAAAACTTTACTTTGGTTGTTCAACTTCTCACCTGCTGCGCTTGCTTATACTTCCACGCTCTTTGTACAAGTACTGGATTTCTCTAAGATATATGACTTAGGAAGTATACTCGTGAAAAATTCCATCCAATAAATTTACAGTTTAACTTTACACTTGAGTCTCTCCCAAGATGTCATTATATTCTGTTGCCTTTGGGCTTGTGTTAGATCACCAATCAATTGTAACTTGCAAGAACGCCTGCCTTTATATAATGATAGATCAGTTTATAAGGTTTGACCTTTCATCTCTGATAGGTCATTCTAATATCAAAATCTAGCCAACCAGAGCTACTTGTAACAACTTTGAAGTGCAAGATTAGATACGAAGGTAACCTAACAAGAAAGATGAAAGAGGTTTAACACAGTTTTCTCAAACTAGATCAACTACCAAATTCCAGGGCATGCATCTCATAAATCTCATCTTATATATTCTCGACCCCAGACCTTATTCTTCTCATTCAGAACATAACAAAGCTCCTTCAGTGATTCCTGGAGAACTAGAAGAGAAATATACACAACAACAAAAGAAATCAAGCAATGGCTTCTTTCAACCGCATTGCCTTGGCTCTGTTCATTGCTTTGTGCTTTTCAAGCATGAACGCTGGCCTAGCTGCTCGCCATCTTCTGCAAATGCCTTCTCTGCCTTCCCTGCCAAACTTGCCGAAACCGGCGGCTCTTCCACCTCTGCCAACTATCCCGGCCACCCTGCCACAGCCGGCATTACCTACATTGCCTACAACCCAACCAGCTCTGCCTAAGCCCACGCTGCCTCCACTACCTAGCTTCCCTAGCCTGCCTACAATTCCAAAGGTGACTTTGCCTCCACTTCCAAGCATGCCTTCGATTCCGACCATCCCAACCACCATTCCCTCCATCCCTTTCCTCTCCCCACCACCTGCAGGGAACTAAACTTATAGTTTGCTTCCCAATAGGTTATTTTCAGTTTCCTCATAAAAGAAGATTGATATTTATGTGGCCAGTTGCTTGTACCGTTTGATTTCTGTATCTTACTATTTCGAGTCATTTTCAGGGATTCAGTTGTTTGTTTCAGGTTTGGTTCATTGTCAGAGATTGTATACTACTACATTGGTTCTTTTGTATTATTTTGTATCGACAGACATTATATTTTCGGATTTCTCTATAGTTTCAGCTTTCTGTTTTTACTATGTTTTTGCATTCCTTTGTTCCGTTTGTAGAAGAACTTCTAATAATAATAAAATAAGAAGAGAAAAGGCTTCTGGTTTGAAGAAAATCAAACATTTACAAGGCCAACACAAAAGGAATTCCAACAGTTAGTAAATTGCAGAATTAATCTGAGAAAGCTGCGGGAAAAAATTGTCACATAGGCTGGCAAGAGAAAAAGATTAAAGCCTAGACTGGTACAAAAGTTCAATTTTTTCATTGATCCAGGTTTTTCGTGGAGAAATACACACAACTGTTATATATTTGGGCCTATCAGCTGATCCTGAACATTCATTCTTAATCAATCATTTTCCCGTGAAAATGCCAATGCCGGCGGTACTATCACATACATATGAACTTGCCACGAAATTTAGATGATTTATAACTGTTACATTACCAACTTCCATATAGATTACATCATTCTTTTCACACTCTTAATTATTAATCACACAACTGCACTCAAAAACACATGGAAAAAAAAAGGCTACATGAAAAACAACAATAACATCATAACAATGCGTGTGTAATATTGAAATGTAAGATGGTGACATCAGTGTTTCAAGGAGTATTGGTTGATTGAGATGGCTTTGTCTCCTTGGGAAGAGCTGGAATCTCTGGCAATGCAGGCTTTGGCAGCTCAGGCAAGTGAGGAAAATCTGGCAGTTCTGGCAACTCGGGCTCTGGAAGTTCTGGCAACCCTGGCTCTGGAAGTTCCGGAAGTTCAGGTTTTGGCAGGTGGGGGAACTCAGGTTTTGGCAAAGTTGGGATTTCAGGGAATGGTGGCAGTTCAGGCAATGTGGGTTTAGGAAGTTCAGGTACTTCCGGTAATGTAAACTCTAGAAGATGGCGTGCTTCAACCTGGTTCTTGTGGCCCATCAGCAACAAACTGATAAGCAGGATTGATAAAATGAAGGACGGAACGCGAAGAGAGGCCATATTTTGAAGCCAACAGTAGCAAATACAAAAGAAACTGATCAGATCTCTTAGCAGTTGCTCCTGTTATAGTCTTCCTTGTCCTAGTGTGGCTCTTGTTGCTTTCAGCTGTTTTATTGGGCTTTTATAGACGTGGGAAGTGGAGAATAGATGAGTCTCAAGATTGAACTGGTGAGAAACTTTCCTGTTGGCTGTTCAACCTCTCACCTGCTGCTTATCCTTCCACGCTTTCTTGACAAGTGTTGGATTTTATAAGGTAATCCACTTCAATTTCTGTTCTTTACATTTATGCTGGGCTTAGCTGGTGGGTATCAGCCTCTATTGGCGAACTTTCAGGCTAGCTACAACCAAATTCAAGGCTACAGAGTTTATTAGTTTTGCCAAACTTGCCAAACTCTATATATAGATTGAAATTCAATAAAAGCCCTTTTAACTTTTGGTTCACTCTCCAGTTTAAAGCAAAGAATATGCTTTGAATTAGCGGATTGTTAAACCTACAGCTCACCATTCTAATAGAAGCTTCTTTATACTGGTTAATTCAGAAATGAGATGCTAATTTTTGTTTTTTCTACCCTAGTTTACAAAAATAAGTCAAGCTACCATAAATTCTTATTCACTCTTCCTTGTCTAATCAAAGTCCAGAGTCATGCAGTAGTTTTTGAAGTACACTTTTGAGGAAGCCCGTGCTAAATTCAAATGAAAACCAGTTTTAACTGAAGAACATATCATGCTAACGTTGTTCGATTTTCTTTTATGCATAAAGTAATGAGCAAAGATCTAATGTGATCAACCAAAACAAACTATATTCAATAATTATAGAGTAGCAGCAGATTACAAACTGATATACAAATAGAAGGAACATAGTGTTACAACAGCAATCATACAGACAGGGCTGTCATTCCCCTATACTTCCAGGGAATAACCTTATCGTCAACTGACTTGGCATCTATAAGAAAATCACATATTGAACAAGAGTACAAGGAAAGAAAGTACAAATAACATTGAAACAATCTTCAGCACCAGTAGGATCTGTCTTTGACACTGAGCTGGTCATTCTGATCCTTCAACTCACTTCCTTTGTAATCCATTGTCCATTTCTCAAATGAACAGTCCACAAAGTCATAGTAACCACCGTGAAGAGAAAGTTCCCCGTTCCTTACTTTTTCTTCCACCCATGGGTAAGTGAGAAGGTTCACCAACGAACAGTTGACTGATTCCTGTAGAAAATGATAACAAGAAACAAATCATCAACAGAAGAAATTTCCACAAGAATTGTAGACCCTACTCCATTCACTGACTTTCAGTCCTAAACCCATTTTTTGAAGAATTTTGATAAAGAATTTTGCCTTTGCTCAATCACAAATGGCTTCTTTCACTAAAATTAGGGTGCGAACCATCAAAGATTTTTGCGTAGATTGGCACAGCAAAGTGATGAAGAAGAGTGGAAGAAAAAGATTGGTGGAACTAAGGATCCAACCAGCAAGCACTCAATTTAGTGGTCCCTACTTTTTCTCAAGCAATGGCATGAGAAAAAAATCTAAAAACCATCAAGGTGGCCACCTTCCATCCTCATACGAAAGAAGAAAAAGAATAAGAAAGAGGTAAATAAAGGGAGAAAGAGTGCCAGGGACAAAAAAAGAAAACAAAAAGTTTGATAAAACAGATCATACAGAAAAGGAAGCTTAAGCACAGGACTCAAAGAAGATACAAGAGGATCATTGATGGAGAAACAAAACATTTTGCAAATCAGAGATGCATGCCGCGATTAGTAAAAAACAAATCACCTTCTCACAGTGTTTGCATTGCCGGTCAAAGCTGAGATGAGAAGCAGCAGTCTTTGTTCTCAATCTTGCATGCATCCCATTTGATACCCAACTTCCAATGAGGCTACTGAAAACAGGAAAAAAAATGAACAGATTTCAGCAAAGGGAAAGACATATATCCGCAGCTTTACAGGAATGATAAGTCATTAATGATAACCTTGTTTCTACATCATCATGCATGCTCATTAGAGCTCGGATGCCTCCGCATCGACTATGTCCAATGACTAGAATATTTCCAACCTGCGAAAGGGAGGGCATGACACACGTTAGTGTATGGTATATTTGACTCGTTTATATGAATACAAAAGCATTTTTTCATGGATTATTCAGAAACTAATTGGTAAAACAGTAACCATGAGTCACTTATGTTCAGGATAAAAAACAATTGTGCTTTGTTTCACCCCACAGGTTTCACCAAACAGTGAGAAGCATTTCTAGGTTAAACCCAAGATTTCACTCAGCATATTTGAGTCAATAGACCTACTTATCTGGTTCAAAACTATTGTTTCCCTTAGCTTCAACTGATCAATGAAACCATATAAAGAAACCAAGGTTTGTAGGCATGTACCACTTACTTTTAGAGAATTTACAGCAAATTCTAATGCAGCATTTGTCTCAGTCGGTCCGTTCTGCATAAACACAAACAGGGACAGAGATGAAAAGGGCACATAACAGAAACAAGACTTATAAAACAATCATTCGAAAAGCTTTCATGTACCTCATATGGGGGCACCATATTTGCCACATTGCGGACCACAAATGCCTCTCCAGGTTGGAACCCAAGGATACTTGAAGGGCAAACCCTGGAGTCTGCACAGGCAATCACCATAAACTGTCCTTGGTATTGTCAGTAAAAGTCATAAAAACATTATTTAATACAAAAATGAAAATTGCAGAGCGATCCAAAACCAAACTAAATACCGTATGCAACTAATGACATAGGAAAAACATTATCACCTTCGGTGCTTGACCTTTGGAAAGATTTTCATAGCGCTCCAAGTTTTCCCTGTCCAAAAATGTAGGCCATATTCAAGGGCATTATAAGTTTGTTGAAAACCTGGAGGCTAGAGTAACCACATGACACCAGAATCTTCAATGCTTACATGTATTTATTCTTTTTGAAGCTCAGAAAACGTTGTTTCAACTCATCAAACAAATCAGTGCTACTTTCAGTCACTGTGGGCACCTCCAATTTGTCTTCTTTAATTTGCTTGGTCAGTTCTGGAGGCTCCTTTGCGGCCTGCAATTTCAGACCTGGACCTCTCCTGAAATGTTGAACCACCGGGATAAAATAACCCATCACACAAAGAGGTAGAAATCACATCGTTCAAGTGAAATATAGATACATGCTTATCTTCTTATGCTCAATTCCGAAGGTTGGATGGTATTGGTAGGCAGTCATTGGCTTAAATAATACAAGTTTTCCTATACATAAAATAGATCATCAAAAAACTGAGGAAAAAAACAGCAGGAAGCAACACTGATAGCATACCCATAAGACAAATACCATTCCTAAGCCCAAAGTTTGCAGATTTTAGGAGCCAGAGACACAGTCAAGCAAAACCAAAAAAGTGAAGACCGAAATCTGAGTAATTATAGCTCAACATCGTAAACAGAATTTCATAAGAGCAATTCACAGAAATCTCAAACCAGCAGATACTGATTAACCTTAATCGAGTGCTTTAGCTAAAGTATGATTCCAGAACATATGAAGCTCGAACGTTATAGAATCAAATCAGAAGCTTCAAACCTAGGAGTTTGAGAACTTTCAGCTGAATAAATTAAAGTTAAGCTATCGAGGAGCAAAACACAATGAACTTAACTCACAGTCTTACAGATCAGTAGATCACCAGCCAAAAAAACACATCTTTTGAAGACTGAAAAGGAAACACACAAAAATAGAAAAATAAAACGGTCACTTACTTTGGAACAGCCCATAACCGCAGCTGGGCCCGCTCAGTTGCTCCTGACTTGGCTTTGGAGCCAAAAATCTACAGCAAGGGAAAAAACAGTAACAATCAGAGAAAATTCAAACAAAAAATTACATAAACAAACACTATAGACGGAAAGACAAGAGGAGATTACAGATTGGGTTCTCAATTGGGAAGAATCAGAAAGATCGAACAAGGAGCTGGAAGCTGGAACTAAGGTGTTATTAGGGGAGAAAACTGCCATTGGGGAAGTTCTAGAACTGTAAAAAAAGCTGCGTCTTTTACTCGATTTAGGGAGTGAAATGAGGAAAGAAGAGTGGGTTTAAATAAAAGAAAAGGGGTTGTGGTGGGTGGGTGGGTTCGTGTTGGTTAAATCAAAGAAGCACACTTAGTTTTGTCTCCAAGAAAGACGGAGAAACCAAAGAGCTGGCAGAGTTGGCTTGTTTATGACTTCCTGTGGAGTTGCCAACTAAGCAGACTGTGTGCAGATGTTGTAAGATCATCAATCTCAAACTGTTCGCTTTTTCTTTTTCTTTGCCTGATTCCTATTCTCTCTTGCCTCTTTCCTTTTCTGTGCGCAGAAACAAAAAAGAAAATGTTTGTCAAAGAAAAACCACAAAAAAGGTGTAAGTAATTGGAAATTTAAGGAAAGCTGTACGAAACACAAGCTTGGAAATATTAATGTAATATATCCCGGTTTCGACCAAAAAAAAAAAAACACAAGCTTGGAAAGTCTGTCTACTCGTACAAAAAAACGGTGTCATCAATCCATCTGTCGTCGTTCCACGACTCACCCGGGAAATGCAAAAAAAAAAAAAATAACTGCCAACCTTTTTTGAACTGACAAGTGTATTAATATTTTAATTTTAATTTTAATAGAATCCATTTATATTTTAATAGTCCAACATCTTCATGTACTTGTGGTTCTTTCTTACCCTAAGGGCCAAATGAAGTAAACTGGGCCGGGATGATTGACCAAAGTTTCAGACTAATACTCATAGTTGGGCTTCACCTAAGCCAAGCCCACATACATTGCTGCACTCTGTTCATCTCCAATTCATCTCTGTTTAGTCCGTTTTCTGCTGTGAAGCCACGTAGACAGTTCGGACGACCCAAAAATCTCCTCACATTTTTTTTGTCCTGACCGGAAAACGTTAAAAATCAACCGTCTGGTCCGGGAATGATGTACGTTAGATCATATTACCTCACCAATCAAAAGTTCCAATCCCAAATTCAGCTTTCTTGCACTCGTCTTGGTCCTTTTACTATCCTACCCCCAAAAGTCTTCCCCCCTTTACCCATCACTCCCACGAGTATACCATTAATAATTCTTTTCTTTTTTGGCCGCAGGAAGGGTACAATCATGTTCATGTACATCATTAACTCACCAAGCCACAGATTACCTTCCTCGTCCTCTCCTCTAGATGAGATAATGAACAGAAATCCAAGATTACATATTCATAATTAATGCTCAGTAACTAAATCCAGAGACTAACTCTCTGGCCACGTTCTTTAGATGAGATAATAAACAGAAAGCCAAGAGATACCGCCAAAAGATTACACATGCATAATTAATTCTCCGTCATTATTATATCTCTTGACAAAAACAAAGAAAAAGAATCCATCATCTCTACTCAATGACCACATTGCCCTCCGGACTCCAACAGTCCTCTCCTCCTGCCAAGAAGAATCTATAACTCACAGACTCGTTTAGTTTACCCAGGCGAGTCTGTACGAAATGACTCGAACACCCTTCCTCGGGAGTACACATGTACCACCCAAACCAAATTCGGCGCCATGCCATTTTTCTAACAACCCAAGCCCTTTTCCGTCCACGTGAGCAAACATTTCCTCCCTCCATCAGTCTCTCTCCAGTCATCTTCTCCACAACAACCTCATAAAAGAGAGAAAATAAAAAGAAAAACCAAAAAGAAGAAAAATCTAGAAATGGACGGCGGTGGTGGTAGTTACAGGATGGAAGGCGAGCGGTGGCTGGCCATATCGGAGAAACTCCTGGTGGCGAGCGATCTCAACGGGGCCAGGTCCTTCGCGATCCGAGCCCGAGACTCGGACCCGAGGCTGCAGGAGTACGCGGAGCAAATCGTGACGGTGTGCGACACGCTCCTGGCCAGCGAGTTGAGGACCCCCAACAATAACTACGACTACTACGCGATCCTCCAAATCGCCCGCCTGACTCAGTCCGTCGAGCTCATCGCGGGCCAGTACCGGAAGCTGGCGCTGCTCCTCAACCCCCAGCGCAACCGCCTCCTCTACGCCGATCAGGCGTTCAAGCTCGTGGCGGAGGCCTGGGTCGTGCTCTCCAACCCGGCGAAGAAGGCAATGTACGACCAGGAGTTCCAGGTGAGCCACTTCGGTCAACTCGGCCAGCTCGGGCAACTCGGCCGCGCCGATAATCAGTTCTTCCAAACCCCACAGCGCCCGACGCCGCAAGTGGTTATCGCTCCGACGCCGTTGAGGAGAAGCCCCAAGGGCACCAGGGACGGCAAGTCGGTCGTCGAAGACGATCACACTACTCAACAGTTCGTCCCGGAGCCTACCCGACAGTTTTGGCAGCCGACTCAGCCGTCCGTGGCGGAGTCAAGCCAGTCGGCTCAGCAAGCGGTGCCTGAACCACCTCGTCCGCCGCCGCCGAATCAGCGGAAGACAGCCGATTCGACTCCGCCAGCCACGGCGGCGCCATCGAGGACCAAACCTAGTCGGACGACTCCGGCGGAGCCGCAAGTACCGAGTTTCTGGACTGCATGTCCTTACTGTTATATCTTATACGAGTATCCTAAGGAGTATGAGGAGTGTACTCTTAGGTGTCAAAGTTGTAAAAGGGCTTTTCAGGCGGTGACGATACCAGCGCCGCCGGTGGTGACGGGTAAAGAGAAGTACTTCTGCTGTTGGGGTTTTTTCCCGTTGGGGTTTTCGGGTAATGTTGGTGGCAAAGGCGGGTTGGGTTCCAATTGGTCTCCGTTTTCGGCAATGTTTGCCACTCCATTTCAAAAGAAACCCAAGGTAATTTATAAGGACGATGTGTATGTAGATCTCTCCGAGTCTAGTGAAGAAGAGTCTGATTCGGGTGAGGAATGGGCTAGTACTAGTACTAGGAGTAAAAAGGCAAAAGTTACAAAGGGGAGGGCAAGTAATTATAGTAGAAATGTGAGGAAACAGCGGAATGAGAGGGGAAGAAAGGGGAATGGGGATGGTGCTGGACGTACTGTGCAACAGGAGATGAGTGGGAAAGGGGAGGGGAGTGGGGTGAAGAAGAGGGCAGCCGGGAAATTGGATTTGAATGTCATGTTTAGTAACGAATTGGAGGATGGGGCACCAGGAGTGAGTCAAAGGCATGGACCTGGACATGGAGAGGAGGATAATATTGAAGGGATTGGGTTTTTTGAGGGTCTTGATGAGTTTTTGAGTACTTTGCCGATCCTTTCGGTTGTTGGGGAAGATAAGGTTAAGGCAAACTAGTGATAAAAACCTTTCTCTGTATTTCCATGACCTTTTGTTGTAGTTTATAGTTTGTATGTTGTAGTATTTGCTTAGCTTTTTGTTTGCACAATTGCCTTGTATTTCCTAGTGTATGCTTGCAGGCCTTGTGCTTTACCCATTTCTTGACTGTCAGAAATGGTTTCAGTTCCTCCTTTTGGATTTTGGGGTTGTAAGAGACTAGGTTGTATGTTGCAACATTTACTTCTTGGTCTGGTAGATGGCTGAGATAGATCAGTTCAAACTGAAACTCAAATGCAATTGCTAACTTGTAACTGCAACTTTCTGCTTTGTGAGCATGAAACTCTGTTTCTCTTTGTTACATTTGATTTACTTCTTATCTCGTCCTCTCCAGTCTTTTGATTAGCAGTTGCTTTTGCTTACTGGAACTTTCATGTCGGTGAAAAGCACTGAGGCAGAGCAGAACCGCTTGGGATTGAATCACTTCTGTATATTTGGTAATATTTGTTTGATCAACTGTTTGACTATTCTTGTTGTTGCTTTGCAGCTTTTGCATTTAAATCCTGTGCAGGAGATTGCATTACTTAACCTGAAAAGCTTGCAACTTCACTATTTCTTAAGATGATGCTTATAAAGTGTTATAAGATTCAGAATTAAGCCCTTACAGTTGAACTCTGCCATGCACTCTTTACTTTTTTTGGAAGCTTGATCTTTGATGGAAAATGACTTTGCAATGATTTTAATATCTGTGTATGTTTTACGGCTTTCAGGTTTGCAAGCTTCCTGCTGGGGGGACTGCATGTTATTGAATTTTGTTTACCAGTTGTTACTCCTGGATCTCACTAGTTGAATCTTATGATGTTCAGTTCCCATTCCATTAGTTTGCCATTTACGTTTTCAGTTTGTGATCATCTCCCAGAACTTCAGATTTTCAGTCAGTCTGGCCTAATTTCCCTTTGGGATTGTTCTTTTGGCTGTGTATTTTCATGGTCAGCCTGCCTTTCTGTCTTCAGATTTCACCCTTCAGCTGTGTATTTCCATGGCCTGGGAATCTTTCTGGTGAGAATTACTATCACCCATACTACTACAAAATGGATGGAAAAGCCATGGAAAGATCATTTACCTCTACCTCGTCCCTGTATGCAAGAATGCGGTATGTTTTTTCAATGCTTTTGCGTTTTTATGTAGAGGCCAAGTAGGATAAGCAGTTCTTTTGTTTGGTTTTCTTTCACCTTAGGATTGCCCCCACCGTATGGCAGCAAGAGCGTTCTTTGAATTTCTAGGATTTACTGTGCTTCTCCTCCCTTACTGTCTTGTTCACACGCACTCGATGATCCGGCCTTTCACTGATGGACGGGGTTCTTTTTCTCTTTGTTTTTACTAACAAATCCTTTTGCAACATGGCCCTGAATGTGTTGTCTCTTTGTTCTTACCTTCCCTTTATCAATGTTACTTCACAATGAATAGAGATCTTATGGTGATATTTTTCCTATTTAAATAAAATAAATAAAATATATGTCTAAAATTAAAAACGAGAAGAAAAAGATGGATCAGAGAATTATCTATGCGACATTAAAATAAGGAGACGGAAAATCATACTTCAATTGTTTTTTTTAAGACATCATACCTAAATTGTCAAATAACTATAATTATTTATCTATTAATATAATATTAAGAAAGCACTCTAAATATTATATTTAAAAATTAATATAATATTGAAAAACCTAATATATAAGAGGCGTAAGGAAAACTAGTTCAGCGAAAAAAGTGTAGGGTTAACAATCAATACAGGACGGAGTTTATCAAGAGAACCATTGTTGCCTTCAGCCGAAGCCACAAAGTCCAAGTTAAAGCCATGGGAGTCATGGGACTAAAATCCGAGAAGAAAAACTATGGGGATGCACCCACAAGGTTCTGAAGATTTGATCTCCTCCCAGACGACGCACTAAGACTGATTTTTTCGAAAACCTCTTTTGTTGATCATATTCGATTGAAAGTGGTTTGCAAGAGCAGGAAAAAGCTATTAGATGGAGGAGATATTAAATCTGCAAGTAAAGTATATTGCCATGGATAATGTTCTATCGTTGGCAACGAGACGCCAGTTATATGGGGCGTGTTGTTGAGGGTTTATGCAAACTATATGATCCATCACATCGTAAAACCTATACCTAGAGGATTCGATCACAAATAGAGGATCAAAAGACACTCACAAATATGTGGGCGCACGAATACTTGGGGTCAAAGTGTGGTTGGATTCTCTTAAAAAAAAAACGTCTCTTCCAAGAACGTACTTTCTTGTTCCTGTATTGTCCATTCACAAGCCAGGTTATTGATCTACCAGAGCTAGAGAAACCAGCTAGTTTAGCCACTTTCTCCTGCAACCCAACATCTACAGACTGTTTGTTCTTTTCTTACGGGTGGGATCCTTTCAACTTGAAGGACGCCAATAGGGACATCAGTTTGTGTCGTCGAGGCGATCACGCCTGGAAAACAATTCAAGTACTGGAAAGTGTTCCTTGGTATTGTTGCATAAGGAGTGTGGCGTATTCTAATGGCGCCTTCTACTGCCTTTTCGATCGGGGACAATTAGGGGCTTTTAATGTTGCTACAGAGCGGTGGGATTTGCTTTTCACTGAAGAACCGCATTATTGTTCCTATTTCCTTTACGAATCTGATGGCCAGTTGTTTAGGATAAATGTCATCGAGTCCGGGATTCCTGGTTATAAAGAAAAAAACTGCCCCGTACGAGATTTGGAGGTTTGATTTCTCTAGCAGGACTTGGGTGCAGGGGGCGAGTCCTGGGGATGGGGCAACTTTTATTCTTAGCGGGCCATGTCTATCAATGTTCATTCCGGCTGTAGGAGAAGCCACTCAATTTGCAGGTGCACTAAACGTGCTTCCTTTTCCAACGGGAGTAAGGCACTATTCATTCAAGACCAATGAATACTTGCCGCTGCTGGATGCTTATTCCAAGGCTGCATTCTCTCCGGGGATGGATCCAGTTTGGATCCAACTCCCTAATTAGTGTAGTGTGGCTTCTAGCTAGCACCATTTTGGATCATGGGTACTCACCCATCCTTGAAGAATGTAGGGTTTTTTAATCTTTACTTTTTCAATATTGGTACGGTTGAATTTTTTTTGAGGAATAGGTACGGTTGAATTTTAGGAACAAGTTAATTGTCAATTCTTGAGATTCGCCTCCTGTTCTCTTGAGTACCTTTGATGAATCCTGCTCCGCAATCCTCCTCACGTTCTCTCGAGCGCCTCTGATGAATCCTGCTGCAGCAATTAATTAGCACAACTTTTAATCGGCCCTACCTGAAATCAATCAGCTAATTACTTTGGTTTTACGATTCTCAGACCCAATATTGCAGCAACGAAGTGAAATTGAATATATAATGAATTCCAATTCTATACCAAACAGATCAGATATTCAGGCTGGTGGTGTTTGATCAATAAACTTATGCTGATGTAGTAGATAATTTTTAAAAATTATTATTAAATGTTTCTTTATAATATGAGTTAGAAACAATGATCTATATCTATATACTATATATAAAAGCACGCAGGAAGTCCCTAAACTTGCGAAATTGAAATACTAAAATACCCTTCTCTTTTCTACTGTAATTAAAAATATAATAGTCATTTCAAAAACTTTTCTTAAATTTTTCTTAAAAATTCAACGATTATTATTATATTATATTATATTATAAAAGTGTACACAGCTAATTAAGTTCCCAAGTGATCAATACACTTTTTTTCATTCGTGCCAAATACCGATTGTAAATCCGAACACAATTGTAATTCGGCAAAAATTCAACGATTATTAGCTATACTATATAAAGCTCCTTTTTTTTATTATTATACTATAATTAATAGTTTATTACTCATCTAACAAATACCAAAAAGAAAATAAAAAAAAACAATATACTTTTGCTCATCGTTGGGTTTTGTGCTACTCCTCTTTTCTCTCTTTTTTTTATAAATTTTTTTTGTTTATATAGATATACTTGAAGTTTCGTTTTGTGCTACTCCTTTTTTTATAGCTCGACTTGAAGTTTCCTGCTGATAATTATTATTTTCAAAGATAACGATGAGTTTCAAGATTCGTTCGCCTCTCCTTCCAATTAATCATTTTTTTATTCTTTTATATTCTTTCCAAGTCTATATTTATCCATGTTAATCAGGGACTTAATCAAGCATTAAGTCATCCTCTTGCATTGCATTGACATGATCAACATGATGTGCGCGTATACGAAAAAGAATAACAATAGAGAAGATAATCACAATTATTATCTATATTATATAAAGCTCCTTTTTTTATTATTATACTATAATTAATGGTTTATTAGTCATCTAACATATACCAAAAAGAAAATAAAAAAAGAACAATATACTTTTGCTCATCGTTGGGTTTTGTGCTACTCCTCTTTTGAAGCGTCCCGACCCGTATTTACCGTACAGGGTAAACACGTGCCGGAACTGTTCTTACTACAGTAGCAGACAGTACATACAATATAAAATACATCACACGCAATCCTCAAATACAATATTCGTCACCCGATCTCGGGAACTATTATTCAATCCATTACACACCAATCTAACCAATCTAATCAACAACAAATATAATACAGCAACAACAGCAACATCACAATAGAAAGACAAGCAGCGGAAGACTAGAATGCAGATGCAGCGGTGTATGGATCCGGAGTCAGGTGGAGAAGAAAGCAGCAGCCATCGTACATATTACCTGAACTACGAAGCAACCAAACCTACGGGATGAAACCCCGCAGGCGAGGGGTGAGTCCGAAGTGCTCACCGACGAAGGATAAACAGAGATATATTCAATTGTAATACTGAAGCGCCCCGACCTGAATTTACCGTACACAGTAAACACGAGCCGGAACTGTGACAACCCAACCAAATAAGCCCAAGCATACAGTGTGAACTACAATAACTCGGCCCAACGGCCCAAAATAGTAAAACAACATAAATAATAAATCCCGGCCCAATGGCCCAATAATAGTGAAAACATGCACAGCGGAAGACTTATGAAACTCACATATACACTGTATGCATAAATGCAAACTATGGATCCAAGCCCGTCCAAGGGATAACGCTGCAGCCTGTCTGGAATGCACCAAGCCTGTACATGAAACAACTCATCCTACGGGATGAAAGCCCGCAGGTGAGGGGTGAGTCCGAAGTGCTCACGACAATGGAAAGACCATCAATATGGACACTAAAGTTACTCAAGGCCAAAAACAATCGAAAACCGACCAAAAGACTCAACAAAATCCAATTATCTAATTTTATCTTTCCGGGCCCCGTCACGGATAAGCTAGGGTCGTACCAGGTTATCAACCTGTTCCTGGTGCCAGATCAAAAAGAACCCAGGGATAGACATCCCAAATATAACAAACCGGGATAGACATCCCAAGCATAGACATGCTTATCAAGTAACCCAGATCATGGCCACCACGAAACAGTCTCTAACCATCCGGTCGTACCTCTACTTACCACGTGACAATTATATTACCGTCATTAAAAACCCAACCGTAGGGATCGACATCCCTAACCAAAATCCCGAGGATCGACATCCTCATCACAATTCATTAATTATTCCATTATATTTATTCCAGAAGACACAGAAATTCGATACGGGGATAAACATCCCAAAAATACCAAACAAGCACCGGGATGGACATCCCGAGCCAAAACACAACATAAGCACAGCATCCAACAATGCAACAACACCAAATACAATAACCGAGTAATAAGGCACATATTGAAGGAAATCCATCCTCACCTTGGCCGATTACTCAACTCCGGAAAATAATGACTGGTCCGACGCCGGCTCCTCGGGAAACTGCCCGATATCCAAACCTATACAACAAGACAATACATACACATAAATGCACATAAGAGTATGTCATGATGCCAATACTACGAAACTACCCATCCCGATTACTTATCCCTTATTATCTCCATTTATCGAAAATATTTAACCAAACGTATTTCCGAATATAATTTCGGTACTATACTTTAATTAAAACTCTTTCAAAATATATTTTCATAAAATAACTATAATTTCCAAAATAATAATTACTATAATTTTTCTCCAGAAAATAATAACCTATTTATAATTTTCAGAAAATATAAATAGTATTTATCTTTCTAAATACATATACAATTTAATTTTCCAACACAAAATATAATTAACTTTAGTTTCCAAAATACATATTCATATACATATACCAAAATAATAATTTTCCAGCCAAAATAATATACATATAAATTTCCAGAAATTAATTTCAAGTTACATATATATTTTTTTCCAATTTAATAATAGTTTCCAAAACAAAACTTAATTATTTATACAAGTAAATATATTTATATTTTAATAAAAATTCCAGAATCAAATTTTCCATATTTTTCTCAAAATAACTATATAATTTTTCTCCAAAATTGAATTCCAGAATATTAATAAAAATATATATATATCATTTGTTTTTTTTTAAATTAAATGGACTGGGCCATGAATAGGGTCGGCCCAGACCAAGGCAGCAGGCCCGATCACAGGCCCACGCCCAGCCCGGCCCAACACCTCACAGCCCGAGTCCAACAACAAACCCAACCCACTGACCGCGACCCGTTTCGTGGAGACGGATCCTTGCAGGATCCGGGTCTTACCTCCGGGTTGCTGCGGCTGTGGACGACGGCAGCGAGCGCGGGAGGCGATGAGCAGGACGGCCACGGCTTGGCGAGACAAGGGCGACGTCGCGGTGGAGCTTGCTGCTGCGGCTGCTGGGCTTTGTCGTCGGCAGCGGCGGAAAAGGGCAGATCCACGGGTCTGCCGACGGGTCGAAGGCGCGTGGTGGCGGCTCCGGCGACGGAAAGGAGCGGTGGCGGCGGGGTTCAGTCGGCGACTCCACGGGGAAGAGGTGGATGGCGGCGGTGTGTGGAGAGGAGGCCGGGAACGCTCCGGCGTGCACAGTAACCCGAGGCGCTGTGGGTGATGGTGAACAGTGACTCCCTTTTTTTTCTTCCATTTTCTTTCTTTTTTTCCGAATTTCTTTTCTTTTTCCTTTCTATTTTTCTTTCAATTTCTTCTTCCTTTTTTTTTCATTTGCTGTTTTATTTTTTTTCCCTATTCTTTTTTTTTTCGTTTATTCTGTGTGTTGTTGTTTTTTTCTTTTTTTTTCCCTTTTTTTTTCTTTTCCTCTCTTTTTCTTTTTTTCTCTCTTTTCTTTTTCTCTCTTTTTCTCTCTTTTCTTTTTTCTTCTCTTCTTCCTCTCTTCTTCCTTTCCTCTCCTTCTTCTGCTTTCTTCCTTAAATAAACGGTGGATTACTGTTAATCATGTGATTAACAATAATGCAGTTCGTCTGCATTACAGGCAAATCCGATCCGGACCAGAAAATAACAGATACCTCCTTAGTTATTTTCCGGTGTGATTTTCCGAGAAATTCCGAAACCCGAAAAATACCAACTTAGTTCCGAAAAATCCACGGAAAAATCACGAGCGTGGGAAAACTCTCGGTTTCGAAAAACGACTCCCGATTTACCTTGAATTAATTACCCAAGATTAATTCAACAGTAAATCACAGTAAATAGACTTTTACAGTCCGGTAAAAATCCAAAATTTTTACCCGGGCTGTTACAGACTACCCACCTTAAAAAGAATTTCGTCCCCGAAATTCCGTCTTATCTGTGGGTCCTACCACGATAAGCTTCTGGCACACTTTGCCAGGTGTCCAACCTCAACATGAGTTACCGCTTATACCCTTAAGCGACATCTCATCCGCTTATAAATACCAAACCTCATGACTGGCAAACTCACACACAGTCATGGATTCTCCACTGAGATCAAGACCAACTTCCGACTCCGAGAACAACAGCTACATCGGTGGCAAAGCTTTCCCGACAAGCTCCGATGATGAACCTCCAAAGAAGCGGTTCAAGACCAACATCATCGGCCTGCAGGAGCACATGGTCGTTTCCCCAAAACGACGGAAGAAACGTGCTGCCAAGAAGGCTGTAGACAAGAAAGGGAAGGCGGTAGCTGAGAGCAGCACTCCGCAACAAAAGCTGACGCAGCTTAACTTCTCGCTGAAGAAGATTAGCTCGGCGGTGGCGCAGATAGAACTGGCGTGCATGGAGCTGTTCCCGCACATAGAAAATGTCAAAAAGATTGTAAAAGACCTAGAGAAGCAAGTAACTCCATAGAGAGTACTTCTTCTCCTGTTGTAAAACCTTATGATATTAATAAAATAGATTTCCTTTTAAATCAAAACTCTCTTATGTTAAGAAATCTTATGTCAAATGGAAAAAATAAAACGTCTCAAAGTAAAACAAAAATCAATAATAAGAATATAAAATCAAATTTAAAGAAATTAAAAATAAAACTCATTTAACAAAATTAAAACAAAAAGAAATTAAAACCAAAACATATTTTCATGAACGGTGCTCGTATCGGACGTGAACATCCACGAACCCAAGAAACGTAACGTACAACTAACGGTGACATCTGTTAACTTCGTGAAGAAGATATTCGATAACTGGCAAGGCGTTTGATCACGGGAACGTCCTGTGTCTCTCGAAGGACACATTACCCACTTGTTTTCGAAATTCCGCATAAGCCAAAAACGTCTGACAAAGCTCGTATCTCTCCACGATGTCCGAACACCTGTAAACTTGTCGCACATGCACTCTACTCGAGATACGGTCCCATCCGTCTAGTCTCAACGGTCACGGATGCAAGTGATAAAAGATGCAAGAAAAATATAGAAAGACCATAAAAGAAAAGACAAGGTAGCCAGAGCGAAAGAAAATCATGAGTTAGGAAAAGCCTGAAAAACTCTGGCATGGGTCCGAAAAACGCGTAAAGCAATAAATGCAAGCAACGGTAAAATTCAAAAAGCAGATCTTGAAAATCAAAAATGGTAATCACGCTCCCCATAAGTGTATAAAAGAAGGAGCGGTGATGTGTGAATTATCAAAAGCATAAAGAGCAACAAAACCATTCTGAAAAACAAAAACGCAACGCTCCAAAAACAGAATCCCACACGTTTCAATCAAGATGCCTGCTCCCTCATCAGTTTTCTTCGTCGAAGGTGCCAACCTTGGCAGGAGAAACCGTCTGGCGTACAGCATGGTCAACGAACGCGCTGAAGAACTACCGAACGAGCTCGGCAGGATGCCACGCCTGGTCTTCGTCGACGAACTCTACTCGTCACGGTTCTTCGTCACTCCAATGGAAGAGGTGTTCTTCCTAGAGGACCATGGGACACTGAGGACTTCCTACTACGGCTCAGCAAACTCCGTGATGTTCTTCATCTCGGATAGGCTTCAAAAGTTCAACTTGGAGTCCACTTGCCAGACTGTGGAGCAAGGCGCTTACTACCAGCTCTCAATGACAGCCCAGAGCATACCCAGAATGACTCGGCTGCCTCCAACCTGGCCAAAGGTACGGCTACTGGTGTGGAACTGCAGAGGAGTTGCAAGGCATGCACAGGAGTTCTCACGCACTTTGAGGGACTTGAAGAACCAGTACAAACCGAACATGGTTCTTCTGACAGAGACGCAGTGGCAACCACGAGACGATCACGGTCTGATTCCACTCCGATTCCCTCAAGCTAACCGGTTCGAGATTCCTGGCCAGCGCGACAGAGGCGACATGTGGTTCTCTTGGAGCGACAGAGTCACGGTCAACGTCAACAGTGACGCAAACAGCTTCCGTGTCAATGTTTTATCAAAAATCCATGTAGTATTTCTCTTTCTATAAAATATCATGTAATATTTCCCTTTTTATAAAATATCATGCAATATTTTCCCTTGTATTTCCAATATTATCAGTATTAATAATATTTGTATTTTCGCATATTTGGCATCATTACCTCTTATGTGTATGTTCCGCGACAGCTGGCGTCCCTTGACTGGATCCATAATGCACTAACTAAATGATATAAAATAAATAACAACTGGAGCGAACTATGCAAACAAGGACGCAAACACACAAAGACTTCCCAACAAGACCTAACGCCCGCTCCGCTACCAAAATGAAGCGCCCCGACCCGAATTTACCGTACACAGTAAACACGAGCCGGAACTGTGACAACCCAACCAAATAAGCCTAAGCATACAGTGTGAACTACAATAACTCGGCCCAACGGCCCAAAATAGTAAAACAACATAAATAATAAATCCCGGCCCAATGGCCCAATAATAGTGAAAACATGCACAGCGGAAGACTTATGAAACTCACATATACACTGTATGCATAAATGCAAACTATGGATCCAAGCCCGTCCAAGGGATAACGCTGCAGCCTGTCTGGAATGCAACCAAGCCTGTACATGAAACAACTCATCCTACGGGATGAAAGCCCGCAGGTGAGGGGTGAGTCCGAAGTGCTCACGACAATGGAAAGACCATCAATATGGACACTAAAGTTACTCAAGGCCAAAAACAATCGAAAACCGACCAAAAGACTCAACAAAATCCAATTATCTAATTTTATCTTTCCGGGCCCCGTCACGGATAAGCTAGGGTCGTACCAGGTTATCAACCTCTTCCTGGTGCCAGATCAAAAAGAACCCAGGGATAGACATCCCAAATATAACAAACCGGGATAGACATCCCAAGCATAGACATGCTTATCAAGTAACCCAGATCATGGCCACCACGAAACAGTCTCTAACCATCCGGTCGTACCTCTACTTACCACGTGACAATTATATTACCGTCATTAAAAACCCAACCGTAGGGATCGCCATCCCTAACCAAAATCCCGAGGATCGACATCCTCATCACAATTCATTAATTATTCCATTATATTTATTCCAAAAGACACAGAAATTCGATACGGGGATAAACATCCCAAAAATACCAAACAAGCACCGGGATGGACATCCCGAGCCAAAACACAACATAAGCACAGCATCCAACAATGCAACAACACCAAATACAATAACCGAGTAATAAGGCACATATTGAAGGAAATCCATCCTCACCTTGGCCGATTACTCAACTCCGGAAAATAATGACCGGTCCGACGCCGGCTCCTCGGGAAATTGCCCGATATCCAAACCTATACAACAAGACAATACATACACATAAATGCATATAAGAGTATGTCATGATGCCAATACTACGAAACTACCCATCCCGATTACTTATCCCTTATTATCTCCATTTATCGAAAATATTTAACCAAACGTATTTCCGAATATAATTTCGGTACTATACTTTAATTAAAACTCTTTCAAAATATATTTTCATAAAATAACTATAATTTCCAAAATAATAATTACTATAATTTTTCTCCAGAAAATAATAACCTATTTATAATTTTCAGAAAATATAAATAGTATTTATCTTTCTAAATACATATACAATTTAATTTTCCAACACAAAATATAATTAACTTTAATTTCCAAAATACATATTCATATACATATACCAAAATAATAATTTTCCAGCCAAAATAATATACATATAAATTTCCAGAAATTAATTTCAAGTTACATATATATTTTTTTCCAATTTAATAATAGTTTCCAAAACAAAACTTAATTATTTATACAAGTAAATATATTTATATTTTAATAAAAATTCCAGAATCAAATTTTCTATATTTTTCTCAAAATAACTATATAATTTTTCTCCAAAATTGAATTCCAGAATATTAATAAATATATATATATATATATCATTTGTTTTTTTTTAAATTAAATGGACTGGGCCATGAATAGGGTCGGCCCAGACCAAGGCAGCAGGCCCGATCACAGGCCCACGCCCAGCCCGGCCCAACACCTCACAACCCGAGTCCAACAACAAACCCAACCCACTGACCGCGACCCGTTTCGTGGAGACGGATCCTTGCAGGATCCAGGTCTTACCTCCGGGTTGCTGCGGCTGTGGACGACGGCAGCGAGCGCGGGAGGCGATGAGCAGGACGGCCACGGCTTGGCGAGACAAGGGCGACGTCGCGGTGGAGCTTGCTGCTGCGACTGCTGGGCTTCGTCGTCGGCAGCGGCGGAAAAGGGCAGATCCACGGGTCTGCCGACGGGTCGAAGGCGCGTGGTGGCGGCTCCGGCGACGGAAAGGAGCGTTGGCGGCGGGATTCAGTCGGCGACTCCACGGGGAAGAGGTGGATGGCGGCGGTGTGTGGAGAGGAGGCCGGGAACGCTCCGGCGTGCACAGTAACCCGAGGCGCTGTGGGTGACGGTGAACAGTGACTCCCTTTTTTTTCTTCCATTTTCTTTCTTTTTTTTTCCGAATTTCTTTTCTTTTTCCTTTCTATTTTTCTTTCAATTTCTTCTTCCTTCTTTTTTTTCATTTGCTGTTTTATTTTTTTTTCCCTATTCTTTTTTTTTTCCGTTTATTCTGTGTGTTGTTGTTTTTTTTCTTTTTTTTTTTCTTTTCCTCTCTTTTTCTTTTTTTCTCTCTTTTCTTTTTTTCTCTTTTTCTCTCTTTTCTTTTTTCTTCTCTTCTTCCTCTCTTCTTCCTTTCCTCTCCTTCTTCTGCTTTCTTCCTTAAATAAACGGTGGATTACTGTTAATCATGTGATTAACAATAATGCAGTTCGTCTGCATTACAGGCGAATCCGATCCGGACCAGAAAATAACAGATACCTCCTTAGTTATTTTCCGGTGTGATTTTCCGAGAAATTCCGAAACCCGAAAAATACCAACTTAGTTCCGAAAAATCCACGGAAAAATCACGAGCGCGGGAAAACTCTCGGTTTCGAAAAAACGACTCCCGATTTACCTTGAATTAATTACCCAAGATTAATTCAACAGTAAATCACGGTAAATAGACTTTTACAGTCCGGTAAAAATCCAAATTTTTTACCCGGGCTGTTACAAATACTTTCGAAGTAAACACAACAATCTCAACAGAAAGCACAGTCAATCACAACTCAAGGAAACTACCATGCAACTATGTCAAGACCAAAAGAATGCTTAATTATTTTCTTATTACCAATTTTATCTTCCGGGCCCCGTCACTGGACAAGCTAGGGTCGTACCTGGTTATTAACTAATTCTGGATGCCAGGCCCAACCACAATCCGGGATCAACATCCCAATATCACAAATCCGGGATCAACATCCTAATATCACAAATCCGGGATCAACATCCCAATATCACAAATCCGGGATCAACATCCCGATATCACAAATCCGGGGTCAACACCCCAATCAACCAACCCACCGGCCATGACACCACAGAACTAGTCTCTAACCATCTAGTCGTACCTCTACTTTCCAAGTGACAATTATATCATCATCCCGAAATCAATTCCAAATCCCTTTCTCTATTCTCAATTATCCATTTCCATTATTCCAGATTATCTATCAGACCAATCTAACAGCAGACGCACAACATCAATCAATCACAGCTTAGCAGTTCAGCACTAATCATCACAGTATCCACAAGCCTAATCATAATCCAACAATAGCATCAACAAATTCCACAACAATCAAATAACAGTCGATAATCAACTCAGCAGTTCAATCAAACAACAAACAAACACAGTACTACAGGCACATATCTAAGGTTATCCATCCTCACCTTAGCCGATATCAGGTTTGGAACTGTCCAACTGACTCCAAGTCCGGTTCCTCAGGTATCAGCTCGTTTTCGACTCCTATATCAAACAAATAATATGCACACATAAGTGGTATGCAATGCTACTACTGTATTACGAAAATTAAATACGGTCTCGTCTCGGTTACTCCCCGGGTTATTCCTATTATCGTCATAATTCACCATTTATTTCTAGGTATCTAGAATAATACCATACTTATACGTATACCTATACATTACCCACTTGATAATACCCTTCCTAAAATTATTTCCTTCAAATTAATTGTTACAACACACTATTTATATATTTTCCAAAATTGTTTCCCTCTTAACATTTTTTTTATATCATATATATTTTTCCCAAAATTAATTCTCTTCCAATATATTTTTTTCCTGATTATATTTCCTTCTTCTTTTTTTAAAAAAATCTGACTGGGCCAAATAGTACTGTTCAGCCCACATACCATCAGCCCAGTCACTTCCCAGTCCATTACCCAACACAAGCACACAGCCCAGGCCCATCGTCCAAGGCCCAGGCGAAAACCCAACAACCCGGCCCGCTAGTCCCAGCCCATCAGCCACACAGCCCAGGCGGGCGTCCGGGTCGACCCGACCCAGAACCACGGCCCGACGTGTGAGATGGGTCGAGCTCACATCCACGGGTTGGTGGATGGCTCACCTCGGTTTCTTCGGTGGCGACAACGGCGGTGCACGAGCGGCGGATGGCGAGGTGTCGGCGACGAGGAAGGCAACGCGGGAAGGAGGAGACGGCTGGTGGCGCTACCTGCTGCGGCGTCGGCGAGCTAAGGGAGGAGGCGGTGGCGGTTCGTCGATCTGCAGGTGGTGGTTCCGTGGCTCCCTGCCGTGCGTGAGGTGGACGGCCCTCGTCCTGCAGCCGCGACGACTAGAGGGAAAAGGAAAGGAGGAGCAGGTGGCGTGGCGGCGGCAATGGTTCACGGCCGCGGGTGGCTTCCGGTGGAATGAAAGGAAAAAAAACGAAAAGAGAGAAAGAAGAAGAAGTAGGGAAACGGTGGCGTTTCCTGGGGGTGTATGGGTTGTTTTTTTTTTCTTCTTTTTTTTTTTCACTTTGGTTGGATTTGTGAAGGATGGGGAAGTGTGGGTTAAGATGGTTAGCAGAAAACGTTTTGCAGAAAAAATGGTGTGTGAGCTGATGAGGCAGGAAAAGGAGAAATAAAGAAATATAACAAATGGAAAGCATGTAGGAACTGGTGGTGCACGGGCTGCAAACTGATCATTCACATGCTCACAGTGAATGGCGGCTGCAGCCTCCACACTGTGCAGCATGTGAAGCGGGTTCCGTCAGACCAGAAAATATCTATAATACCCCATTGACTTAATTTCCGACCCGATAATTCGGGGTTAGACGTGACTTTTCTGAAGATTTCTGGACCCGAAAATTTCCAACTTTGGTCCGGTAAATCCGCAGAAAAATCCCGAGTGTGGGACAAGGCTCGGTTTCGAAATCCGATGTGTAAATTACCGTTAATTAATTATTCAAGATTAATTTTAATGGTAATTAACTGTAAAATAAATTTTACGGTACTGGTAAAAACGTAAAAATTATCCCGGGCTGTTACAGCCTACCCACCTTAAAAGAATTTCGTCCCCGAAATTCACTCCGGTGGTGCGAACAGGTGCTTATACTGAGAACGCATATGCTCCTCAACTTCCCATGTAGACTCGTTCGCAGAGTGCTTGCTCCACTTAACCTTTACCATGGGAATGACTCGGTTCCTCAACTGTCTGACCTCTCGGGCAAGGAACTGTTCCGGTAATTCTGTATACGTAAGATCCTCTACGACCTCAACATCTGCGGTAGTAACCACATGGCTCGGATCAGATCCGTACCTCCTCAACATGGAAACATGGAACACATCATGAATCCGTGACAACTCCTCTGGTAAGGATAGTCTGTACGCCAAGGGTCCAACCCTTTCCACAATCTCATATGGTCCAATGTACCTGGGACTCAGCTTCCCTCTTTTCCCGAATCCGATAACACCTTTCCACGGTGCAACTCGGAGGAAAACTCGTTCTCCCACTTGGTACTCCATCTCCCGGCAGTGCTTATCAGCATAGCGCTTCTGTCGGTTCTGTGCTGCTCTCATACTCTACTTAACCTCCTGAATCTTGTCAACAGTCTGCTTAACCAAATCTGGTCCCACAATCAAACGGAGACCTTCTTCATCCCAACATACTGGACTTCGGCATTTCCTTCCGTAGAGAGCTTCGAACGGTGGCATGCCAATGCTGGAATGAAAACTGTTGTTGTAGGCGAACTCCGCTAAGGGCAAATACTGATCCCAACTCCCACTGAAATTAAGAGCACAAGCCCTCAACATGTCCTCCAGCGTCTGGATAGTCCTCTCTGACTGTCCGTCGGTCTGAGGATGGAATGCAGTACTAAAACTCAGCTTCGTCCCCAAAGCTGCTTGCAGACTCTTCCAGAACCGTGAAGTGAATCTCGGATCCCTGTCTGAGACTATGGACTTAGGAATCCCATGTAGTCTCACAATCTCTGCAACATACTGCTTCGTCAACTTATCCAAAGTATCTGTCTGTCGGATGGGGAGAAAATGAGCTGATTTTGTAAGTCGATCAACGATAACCCAGATGGCATCATGCTGTCTCCGGGTCAACGGTAATCCAACCATAAAATCCATAGTGATCATCTCCCATTTCCATTCTGGTACTGACAACGATCTCATCTTTCCTGCTGGAGCCTGATGCTCGGCTTTCAATTGCTGACAAGTAATACACTTAGCCACATACTCGGTTACATCCTTCTTCATACGTGGCCACCAGAAATGACTCCTCAAATTCTGGTACATCTTGGTACTTCCAGGGTGCATAGCATACGGTGTCATATGTCCTTCTTCCAGAATCTGACTGCGTAGGTCACCAACACTGGGTACACATTAACGTTTCCCCAGCATCAATGCACTATCCTCAGCTATGCGGAACTTATCTTCCTTCCCACTACGAACTGCTTCCTTCAGCTTGATCAAGTCGGGATCTCCATCTTGTAATTCCACAATCCAGCCTCTCAGGTTAGACTTGACTTCAATATGAGTCAACAAAGCTCCTGTCTCATCAACCGACAAATCAACTCCCATCTTCCTTAACTCGATGAGTGAGGACATCGAGTAGGTCGTGGAAGCATCTTCTGGCTGTCTCCGACTCAAAGCATCTGCTACAACATTAGCTTTTCCAGGGTGATACTCAATAGTACAATCATAATCATTCAACAACTTAACCCAACGTCGTCGTCGTAGGTTAAGTTCCTTCTGAGTCATGATGTACTTGAGACTCTTATGGTCTGTGAAGATCCGGCATCTCTCTCCAAACAGATAATGTCGCCAAATCTTCAAAGCAAGAATCACGGCAGCCATCTTCAGGTCATGTGTCAGGTAGTTCTTCTCATGTGGCCTCAACTGTCTCGAAGCATAGACAATCACTCGGCCTTCTTGCATCAGAACTGCTCCCAAACCAAGACCTGAAGCATCACAAAACAGCACGTACTCCACTCCTGGCTTAGGTACTATCAAGACTGGTGCTGTCGTCAACTTCTTCTTCAGCTCATCAAAACTCTGCTGGCAGGCATCACTCCATACAAAGGCTTGATCTTTCCTCAATAGCTTAGTTATGGGACTGGCTATTAAGGAAAAACCCTCAATGAATCTCCGGTAATATCCTGCAAGGCCAAGAAAACTTCTGACTTCGGGTACCGTCTTGGGCGGCTCCCACTCCAGAACAGCTTTCACCTTAGCAGGGTCAACCTTAATCCCATCCCCGGATACAACATGTCCAAGGAATGCAACTTCCTCAAGCCAGAATTCACACTTGCTAAACTTAGCATACAACTCCTTCTCTCGCAGCCTCTGTAGTACTACCCTCAGGTGCTCCTCATGTTCTTCCCTACTCTTGGAATAGATCAAGATGTCATCAATGAAGACTACTACAAACTTATCCAAGAACTCGTTCAAGACCAAGTACATCAAGCACATGAAAACTGTAGGTGCATTGGTCAACCCGAAAGGAACCACTGTGAACTCATAATGCCCATACCGAGTACGGAAGGCCGTCTTCGGTATGTCCTTCTCTGCAATCTTGACCTGATGGTAGCCAGATCGAAGATCAATCTTAGAAAACACTGTAGCTCCCTGTAGCTGGTCAAAGAGGTCATCAATCCTGGGAAGCGGGTACTTGTTCTTCACTGTCACCTTGTTCAGCTGTCGGTAGTCCACACACATCCGCAAACTGCCATCCTTCTTCTTCACAAAGAGGACTGGTGATCCCCAAGGTGATGTACTGGGTCTGATGAAACCCTTCTCAAGCAACTCATCCAACTGCTTCTTCAACTCCTAGAGTTCTGTCGGTGCCATCCGATATGGTGCCATCGAGATAGGTGTCACTCCTGGCATCAAATCGATGGTATACTCGACTTCCCTGTCAGGTGGCAATCCTGGCAGATCCTCTGGAAACACATCTGGGAACTCCCTCACAACTAGGATGTCCCCCAAAACTGGAGTCTGAACTTCTTCTCCCTTGACATGGGTCAACAAAGCATCTGAACCCAATGGCTTCATCCTCATATCCTGATGAGCAGAGATACTACATGTAGCAGCAGCTCTCCCAATACCTGTCAACAAGATCTTATGTCCACCATCGGAAGTCAACAGCACTTCCTTGGTTCGACAGTTCACCATAGCACTGTACTTGGACAACCAATCCATCCCCAAGATGATATCAAAACCTCCCATATTCATCACAATTAACCGTGCAAGAAAAACCTTGCTATCATATGAAAGCGAAACGTCTCTGCACACATGGGTTAATCTGACTACTATACCCGCAGATAACCTAACCCTCATCGGACAAGCTAAACTCTCTCCCGTACAGTTATGTAGTATGGCAAAGCTTTGCGCAATAAACGAATGCTTTGCACCAGGGTCTATCAATGTATAAGCAGTACTACCAAAAACTATAAAGGTACCTGCTATGACATCAGCGTTCTCTGGATCCTCCTCAGCGGTGATCACAAATGCTCTCGGCACTGCTGTACTCTGGTTCATGGCTGACTGGGTCCTAGCAGGAACAACTCCACGTCCTCGGCCTCGGCCAACTCCAGAACCACTGGAAACTGAAGCTTGCACTGTCTGAACAGGTGCTGAACCTCTAGATCTTCCCAACTTGGGACAATCATAACGGTAGTGCCCAACTTCGTTGCACTCATAGAACCTCACCTGAGACAGAAGAGGTCTCAGGCGAGCACTCCAAGATGAAGTCCCTCCAGAATGAGTCCAAGATCTGCCTCGGTTGTTGTAATTGTTGTTCCATCCACGTCCCTGACTCCCTGGTATGAACCGGCTCTGTCCATATCCTGACCGGTTCACTGGTGTCTGGAACCTCTTGTTCTGTCCCCCAGAACTCTGTGCAGCATGCCTCTTACGGATCTCCTGCTGCTCTCTCTCATTGCCCAGCCAAATAATCTCAGCTCTCAGGGCATCTGTCAGCATATCTTGGTAAGTCTCATAGACCTTGCACCCCATAACTGTCTGGATGCCAGATCGAAGACCATCCCAGAAACGTTTGCATCTGGCCTCCGGAGTAGCTACAAACTCACTGGCATAAATGGACAAGCGGTTAAACTTGACCTCATAATCATTGACCGACTGATCCGGTCCCTGTTGTAGTCCCAGAAACTCCCGTCTCAACTGGTCCTGGTATGCCTCAGAAACAAACTTCCTTCGGAACATCTCCATGAACTGGGTCCACGGCATAGTGATAGGTGTCGGCATGTCCCTGGTGGTAGACTCCCACCAATCAACAGCATCTCCTCGGAACATGGCGGCGGCATATCTGGCCCACCTGTCATCCCGGCATGTCAGCTTCAGCATAACCCTGTTTGTCTGTCTGAGCCATCGGTCAGCATCCTGTGGTGTAGTGACACCGGTGAAGACCTCGGCCCCAAGCTTCTCCAGCTTCATATACACTGGATCCTCAACTGGTCCCTGGTTTTCCTGTTCCCGAGCTTCCATAGCTGCGATACGAGCATCTCTGGCATCTTGCCTTCGCAGAATCTGAGTTACCACGTTTAACATCTGCGCAGGGTCTCCCAAAGGAACATTCGGAAGTTGTTCTGGACCTCCCGCAGCTTACTGCGGTTGATCCACCGATACCTGATCATCATCTAAGTGACCTCCAGCTTGCTGATTCCCTCCAACTGGATCCATTCGTACCTATATGAGAATGTATATGAATACATGTCATATCATGTCGTGACAAATCTTATGCACAAACAAACAATCATGCAACCACAGTTATGTCCCTAATGACCTACTGCCTGCTCCGCTACCAAACTGAAGCGCCCCGACCCGTATTTACCGTACAGGGTAAACACGTGCCGGAACTGTTCTTACTACAGTAGCAGACAGTACATACAATATAAAATACATCACACGCAATCCTCAAATACAATATTCGTCACCCGATCTCGGGAACCATTATTCAATCCATTACACACCAATCTAATCAACAACAAATATAATACAACAACAACAGCAATATCACAATAGAAAGACAAGCAGCGGAAGACTAAAATGCAGATGCAGCGGTGTATGGATCCGGAGTCAGGTGGAGAAAAAAGCAGCAGCCATCGTACATCGTACCTGAACTACGAAGCAACCAAACCTACGAGATGAAACCCCGCAAGCGAGGGGTGAGTCCGAAGTGCTCACCGACGAAGGATAAACAGAGATATATTCAACTGTAATACTTTCGAAGTAAATACAACAATCTCAACAGAAAGTACAGTCAATCACAACTCAAGGAAACTACCATGTAACTATGTCAAGACCAAAAGAATGCTTAATTATTTTCTTATTACCAATTTTATCTTCCGGGCCCCGTCACTGGACAAGCTAGGGTTGTACCTGGTTATTAACTAATTCTGGATGCCAGGCCCAACCACAATTCGGGATCAACATCCCAATATCACAAATCCGGGATCAACATCCCAATATCACAAATCCGGCATCAACATCCCAATATCAGAAATCCGGGGTCAACACCCCAATCAACCAACCCACCGGCCATGACACCACAGAACTAGTCTCTAACCATCTAGTCGTACCTCTACTTTCCAAGTGACAATTATATCATCATCCCAAAATCAATTGCAAATCCCTTTCTCTATTCTCAATTATCCATTTCCATTATTCCAGATTATCTATCAGACCAATCTAACAGCAGACGCACAACATCAATCAATCACAGCTTAGCAGTTCAGCACTAATCATCACAGTATCCACGAGCCTAATCATAATCCAACAATAGCATCAACAAATTCCACAACAATCAAATAACAGTCGATAATCAACTCAGCAGTTCAATCAAACAACAAACAAACACAGTACTACAGGCACATATCTAAGGTTATCCATCCTCACCTTAGCCGATATCAGGTTTGGAACTGTCCAACTGACTCCAAGTCCGGTTCCTCAGGTATCAGCTCGTTTTCGACTCCTATATCAAACAAATAATATGCACACATAAGTGGTATGCAATGCTACTACTGTATTACGAAAATTAAATACGGTCTCGTCTCGGTTACTCCCCGGGTTATTCCTATTATCGTCATAATTCACCATTTATTTCTAGGTATCTAGAATAATACCATACTTATATACCTATACATTACCCACTTGATAATACCCTTCCTAAAATTATTTCCTTCAAATTAATTGTTACAACACACTATTTATATATTTTCCAAAATTGTTTCCCTCTTAACATTTTTTTTATATCATATATATTTTTCCCAAAATTAATTCTCTTCCCATATATTTTTTTCCTGATTATATTTCCTTCTTCTTTTTTTAGAAAAATCTGACTGGGCCAAATAGTACTGTTCAGCTCACATACCATCAGCCCAGTCACTTCCCAGTCCATTACCCAACACAAGCACACAGCCCAGGCCCATCGTCCAAGGCCCAGGCGAAAACCCAACAACCCGGCCCGCTAGTCCCAGCCCATCAGCCACACAGCCCAGGTGCACGTCCGGGTCGACCCGACCCAGAACCACGGCCCAGCATGTGAGATGGGTTGAGCTCACATCCACGGGTTGGTGGATGGCTCACCTCGGTTTCTTCGGCGGCGAGAACGGCGGTGCACGAGCGGCGGATGGCGAGGTGTCGGTGACGAGGAAGGCAACGCGAGAAGGAGGAGACGGCTGGTGGCGCTACCTGTTGCGGCGTCGGCGAGCTAAGGGAGGAGGCGGTGGCGGTTCGTCGATCTGCAGGTGGTGGTTCCGTGGCTCCCTGCCGTGCGTGAGGTGGACGGCCCTCGTCCTGCAGCCGCGGCGACTAGAGGGAAAAGGAAAGGAGGAGCAGATGGCGTGGCGGCGGCAATGGTTCACGGCCGCGGGTGGCTTCCGGTGGAATGAAAGGAAAAAAAAAACGAAAAGAGAGAAAGAAGAAGAAGTAGGGAAACGATGGCTTTTCCTGGGGGTGTATGGGTTGTTTTTTTTTTCTTCTTTTTTTTTTCCTTTGGTTGGATTTGTGAAGGATGGGGAAGTATGGGTTAAGATGGTTAGCAGAAAATGTTTTGCAGAAAAAATGGTGTGTGAGCTGATGAGGCAGGAAGAGGAGAAATAAAGAAATATAACAAATGGAAAGCATGCAGGAACTGGTGGTGCACGGGCTGCAAACTGATCATTCACATGTTCACAGTGAATGGCGGCTGTAGCCTCCACACTGTGCAAATGTCCACCCCATCGACTATGCAACGTACTGACCATCTAATACTGACTGTACCATACACTAGTGCCTGACCAAGACACCTCAACTCAACCACATGTTGGGTGACCGACCCAGTCTCAACAGTCTATACAACACATACTCTAGTCCTGACAGACTATACTAAACTGAGGTTCCTCATCGTATGATAACATACCTTTACTGTGCTTGCCAATCTTCTAACCCGGTACCAAAACAAAACAATCTCAAAATCACGTGAGCTTCGCTCACCGGGTAGCCGGCAACCAGCACGGACCATACCCAATCAACATCACAAACCGGTCCCCGGGTAGAATCACGACACAACACGGCGTCAGCAGTCACCACAACAACTCGTAACCACAACAACAACAATTCTCAATACCCGATCAAAAATTACAAGTGATACTCATCTGACAATTATCAAAAGAAGCCGACAACAAACAAAGGACAACTGGCAACCGATGCCAACAACAATAGACTACTCACGACCAATGACAACAACTAACACCCGCAAACCGACAACCTATGCCGACCACATTCAACCGTCTAAACTGAGGACTGACAACCTCCCAGGATATGATCATGAGACATCATGCAAATGAACATATCACATCATAGCCCATCAAAGCAAAAGCACATTTTAATCAAGACTGAACCAGGGCTAAAAGAATTTTATTATTATTATTACCAATTTTATCTTCCGGGCCCCGTCATTGGACAAGTTAGGGTCGTACCAGGTTATCAATTAATTCCGGATGCCAGGTCAAAGAGAACCATACCAAACCTTACCATACCAGGACCACGTCCCAAAATATCATACCATACTGGGTTCAATAACCCAAAATAACCATACCGGGTTCAACAACCTAAAATAACCATACCGGGTTCAACAATCCAAAATATCTATACCGGGTTCAACAACCCAAAGAACAATCACACCGGGACCACGTCCCAAAAATATCATACCGGGTATAACAACCCAACCAAACCGGGATAAACATCCCCAAACCAAGTAACCGACCATAGCATCCCAAAATTAATTTTCAAACCATCGGGTCGTACCACTACTTTCCACGTGACAATTAAATCATCATCTCAAATTTATTTCCAATATCCATTTCCAATTTCCATTATCCTTTTCTCAATTATCCACAGTCAATAGTTCAACATCAATCTCAACACAATATCCACAGAATCAATATCACAGTCCAACAACTACAACAGCAATAACCATAGCAATCAAATAACCAACAATGAACATCTCAGCAGTTCAATCAAACAACAAAGTGCACGAAGTATTACAGGTAACATATCAAAGGTTATCCATCCTCATAGTAAATATCAACAAATATCACAAAGATATCGACAACAATAACCATAAGATGCAATGGAACCTATGTAGTTCCAAGACCAACCATCCCGACTATCACGGGTGGAATGACGTATATGCAACCTCACCTTGGCCTGTTATTAACTCTGGGTTTCCACCACAGGTTCCAAAGCCGGTTCCTCGTTGAACTGCTCGGTATCAACTCCTTGCAGCGGCGGTGGGCGCGGATCGAGGCAGGCGACACGAGATCGGAGGTGCGACGAGCAAGGCGACACGGTGTGAGGCGTGAGCGGACGGCGGCGACATGGAAAGGAACACGCGAAGGGAAAGCCGGCGTCAGGCTGCAAGTGCGACTGCAGCCGTTCGTCGGTAGAGACGAACTCGTTCTCGGGCGTGGAGAGGAAAACGAGGTAGCAAAGATCGGCAGCGACGGCGACTTGCAAAGACGACAAGCGAGGGTGAGGAGGAAGGAAGAGAAGAGAGGAGATGGGTGGCGGTGCTGTCGAGTGGAGGAAGAAGAAAAGAAAGGAGAAGGTGGGCTGTTGGGTATCCAAAAAGGTGAGTTTTGGGTATGTTTGTGTATTGTTCTTTTCTTTCTTTTTTTTTTGTTTGAGGAGTTGTGCAGGCAGGAAAAGAACGAGAAGATGGGTTTGTGTGTGTTTGCAGGAAGAAGAGGAAAGGTGTTGGTGGTGTACTGGGTTATGAGGTTTGCAGGAGGAAGATGATGTGCATGGAGAGGCAGAAGAGGTGAGGTTAAATAGGCAGTGCAAAACACTGGTAAGTCATGGGTGAGGTACTGGTTACACAGGAAAGAGGCGGCTGAATAATTGAGCTGCATCAATTATGTGGTACTGTGCAACATGTGAGGTGTGACCCGCCTGGACCAGAAAATATCCAATATACCCCCTTACCTTTATTTCTGGTCCGTTGACTCGAGGATGAACCCGACTTTTCTGAAGATTCCTGGACCCAAAAAATCCCAACTTTGTTCCGTAAAATCCGCAGAAAAATCCTGAACGTGGGACAGGGCTCGGTTAACGAAACCAAAACACGTATCGGTATTAAACCTTGTGTTTAATATTTTAACTTAATCCTTGTAAAATAGAAACATGATTTAACAATTATTCTTTTATAAAATTCAAAATAAATTTTCAAAGATTGATTTATTAAATATCATGGAAATAAAATATGTAATTTCTTTTAAAAATAGATTTAGCAAATTACACAAAAATATCATGACAAAATAATAATAATATTGCTATTATTGTTGATTAGAAAATAATAATAATGATAGTAACAATAATAACAATAACAATTACTTTGTGAGTAGTAAGAATAATGGTAAAAATAATGAAAATTTGACTCGATTGGTAAAATTCTTGATTAATCGCAATAAATTTTATTAACCACCGTAAAAGTCATAACAACCTGGTAAAAATCAGGAAAATTTTACCCGGGTCGTTACAATTTTTAAACAATTTGTATCGGTTTGTCTATAATATAAAAAATTTTTGTCTACATTATATTTAAGTTCTCATCGGTATAATTATTGATATATAAGACTTTATTTGTATTTTTTAAAAAATTACCAAGAATTACGAAGAATAATAATTACTCAAAAATAATTGAATTATAGCCTATGGGAAAGAACAGTCAAAGAATTAACAAAAACTATGAATAAGAATAATATCTACGTAATAAAAGAATCGTGGAGAAAAATAATCACAAGAATTCATTGAAGATATATTTTAAATTATAAATAAGAAATATGGCTCAGAAATTGAAAAATAGTAGAATAGTCGATGAAAACTACCAAAATGAACAACGACCACGAAATAGAATAATAATAAAAAATATTAATATAATTTAATAATATCTTTCATTACTAATATAATTTAGTAATTAAAATTATGTACTTTGATATTAAATCAATTTATAAATTTCTATTCTACTACATCAACTAATTCTGAATAATGCTTATTCGTTTGTATAGATTATTAAAAAAATATTTAACTTCGTTATGTATAAGTTCTTCTCAATATAATGATTAATACTATACCATGATTTTAAAAATATAATATTATACCACGAGCATCGAACGCGGAAAAAATTAGTACTATATATAAAAGCACGAAGTGTAACAGCCCAGGTAAAAATTTCATTTTTACCGGGACTGTTTAAGTTAATTTACAGTAATTTACCATTGATTTTAATCTTGGGTAATTAAATTATGGTAAATCGAGCATTGGATTTCGAAACCGAGCCTTGTCCCACGTTCAGAATTTTTTCTGCGGATTTTACGGACCAAAGTTGGGATTTTTCGGGTCCAGAAATCTTCAGAAAAGTCGGGTTTATCCTCGAGTTAACGGACCGGAAATAAAGATAAGTGGGTATACCGGATATTTTCTGGTCCAGGTGGGTCACCCTTCACATGTTGCACAGTAGTGCATAATTGAAGCTCAATTATTCAGCCGCCTTCTCCTGTTATACCTGTGACTTACCAGTAGATTTGCTGCCTATTTAACCTTACCTCCTCTGCATGCCTTTGCACCATCATCGCCAGCTTCACCCTGCAAAAACATAACAACCATTATTCACCTTCTGCTACAACATAAACATAAACACAAACCCAGTACCCTTCCTTCATCACAAACCAAAGAAAAGAAAGAAAAAAAAAAACAAAAAGGAACAACCCACACACAAGCTGCCACATCACCACCCCATCTTCTCCTTCCTTCTTCTTTTCTTCCTCCACCCGAGCCACTTCCTCCACCGAACACCACCACTGCCGCCACCACCTCAAGCCGCCGCCTCTCTTTCTTTCTCCTCCCCATCTTCCGTCTCCTTTCCTCCGGCCACCAAAGAGCCGCCGAGCTCTTCCCCGCTGCTTCTTGCCGCCTCTCGCCCGCGCACGACGACCCGAGTGGGTCGGACACCTCTTTTAACTGCCGTCTGCAGCAACGCCGCCTCCACTCCTCGCCCCTGCTGCCGCGTCACCGTGTCGCTCGTTCGCCCGTCGCCACGCTGCCGCCCTTACGCCGCCGCCTTGATCGGTTAAAGGGTGAGTACCCATGTGTGTGACCGGGTCGTGGTCACGGGTCGGGTCTGACCCGGACTTGTTGGTGATGGGTCGTGTGGGTTGAGACCATGGGCTCGCTGGGCCTGAGCGCGGGCCTGTTCACACGGGCCTGGGTCTGCACCTTGGTCTGCCTGGGCCTTGTTCTGGGCTTGATGGCCTGGGCTTTGCCTAGGATTGTTTGGGCTTGGACCTTGGGCCTAGTCTGGGTAATTAATTAGTTAAAAAAAAAGAAAATAAGATCTGGAAAAAGAGATAATTTTGGAAAATATAATTTTGAGAAGGAAAATAATTTTAGGGAACAAAATGGGAAATAATAATGAGGCTTACTTATGGAATAATTTTGGGAAATAATAATATTGGAAATATGATTTTGGGAAAAGTATATTATATATGGTAAATAATAATTATTTTGAGAAAATAATTATGGAAGGGTTTTATCAAGGTAATAAAATACCAGAATAATATCCGGGTATAAGTATAAGTATGGTATATTTTGACACATGGATAATAAATGGTGAATGATGATGATAATTGAAAATTAACCGGGGGAGTAACCGAGCCGAGTCAGTATTTATTTTTTGGTACACAGTAATAGCATGGCATTTGCATATCACCTTATGTGTGCATATTATTGATTGATATAGGAGTTGATAACGAGCAATTTGTTGAGGAACCGGACTTGGAATCTGCTGGACATTTCCATAATTGATAATCGGCTGAGGTGAGGATGGATAACCTTTGTTATGTTGCCTGTAATACTTTGTGTGCTTTGTTTGATTGAACTGCTGAGATATTCGCTGTTGGTTATCGATTGTTGTGATTATTGCTGTTATGATTATTGGACTGTGATATTGATTCTTGTGGATTTTATGCTGAGAATGATGTTGAACTATTGACTGTGGATGATTGAGAAAAGGAAAAAGGAAAATGGAAATTGGAATTGTTTTGAGATGATGATTTATTTGTCACGTGGAAAGTACTGGTACGACCCAATGGTTTGAAAATTAATTTTGGGATGCTATGGTCGGTTACTTGGTTTGGTTGGCATGTTGATGCCTGTGGCTGGGGTATACCGAATACCCAGTGGTTCGGATATACCGAATATCCGGTTGGCATGTTGATGCCTGTGGTTGGGGTATACCGAATACCTAGTGGTTCGGATATACCGGATATCCGGTTGGCATGTTGATGCCTGTGGTTGGGGTATACCAAATACCCAGTGGTTTGGATATACCAAATATCCGATTTTGGGATGTTGATCCCGGTATGGTTATTTTGGGACGTGGTCCCGGTATGGTAAGATTTGGTATGGTTCTTTGACCTGGCATCCGGAATTAATTGATAACCTGGTACGACCCTAGCTTGTCCAGTGACGGGGGCCCGGAAGATAAAATTGGAAATAAAAATAATTATTCTTTTGGTCTTGGCTCAGTCTTGTTTGAGATATGTTGTTGCTTGCCTGTGATTTCTTTTAAGTATTACGGTTGCCTGCATATCACTGTTTATCCTTCGTCGGTGAGCACTTCAGACTCACCCCTCGCCTGCGGGGTTTCATCCCGTAGGTTAAGTTGTTTCGTAGTTCAGGTACGACGTTCGATGGCTGCTGCTTTCTTCTCGACCTAACTCCGGATCCATACCTCCGCTGCATGTGCATAAAAGTCTTTCGCTGCTGTGTAATATATGTTGCTGTGTTGCTGCTTGCTATGTTATCTATGGTGCTGTTTATATTGGATTATGATGCTGCTGTTGAGCTAGTCTGTGAGGATTGAATAATGGTCCCCGTGTATGGGTGACGGATGATGTTCTGTTGTATTTGGATTTACTGTGTAGTATTTTGACTGCGATGTACAGTCTGTTCTATCAATAAGAATAGTTTCGGCACGTGTTTACTGTGTATGGTAAATACGGGTCGGGGCGCTTCACGAAGACAGCGAAACAGGCGAAATTATAAAAATATCCCTATTCTGGTTTTATTGTTAAATTATAATTATGAGTAATTAACAAATTATTAAATTTTTCTTAATTAAAATTGATTAAAATTATTTTTAAATCCTAATTTAACTTTTACCTATCTCTAACCTAATCAGCAACGCAACACAATTAATGAGTGTTCCATCAATTCTTCTCTCCAAGTCTTCTTAATTAGATAGAAAAAGTAGCAGCATTGTGTTTCTAGAATAAAACAATTCATTAGGAAGAAATTATACTAAAATAATTATTAGAAATAATAAAACTATGAAGAAGAATACCCGTAAAGTGAGTGAAAACCGTGAACAAAAATAACGTTTACCAAAAATAATAATCATGAAGAAGAAAAACTACAAGAGCTCATGATAGATGTGTTTGTAATTTAATATCAAGAAAAACTATGGAGAATAAGAGTCGAATAGTCAACAAAAACTACGAACAAGAATAATGACTACGAAAAAAAATAATAAGGGGAAAAAATTATCATAGAAATTCATAACTGATGTGCTTGCAGTTTGCTGTGAACAAGAACTATGAGAAAGAAAAATTTAAGTATAATCGAATAGTTAACCTAAATAACCAAAAAGAACGACGATCACGGAAAGGAATAATAATTAAAAATAAAAATATAATTTAATAATCGGCTTCATTAATAATATAATTTAATAATTAAAATTATATAATTTTGAAAGGATTAACTAATATCATTAACAATAGTCAATTTATAAATTCCTATTTCACTAAATAATGCATATTATATATATATATATATATATATATATATATATATATATAAAACCACACAGATACCATGATTCTCTACTCAATTAACCACCATCATTTCTAATGAATACTTTATTTCTTTTGAGGTCCATAAGAATTTTTTATTAATCTAAACTAGTGATATGAGGCCCAATAACTGAATAGCAAACCTATAGACCGAAAGCCCCTTGATAAAGCACATAGAACTTAAAAATTAGAAAACAAAACTTGCCCAACCTATTATTATGCAGAACAAATCCATCAAAAGGCCGTAGCTGGAAACTGGGAATACAGAAAAAGCCCACGACTCTCAAAATTCCAAATCAAGCAGGACGTGTAACCACGCGCTTAAACATTTGTGCATATTTGGTAATATTTGCTTGATCAACCTTTTTTTTTTTTTTCCAAATCGGGCATGTGTAGCTTTGCCCCAACTAATCCGGACTTGTGTTGTGCACCTAGGTATGGTGGGTAAGTTAATAGAATTTTTCTTACAGTTTCACTTGTTGTGCACTCTTTAAATATTTAATTTCTTTTTAGTTGCTGGATCAGCTTTTGATAGAAAATAACTTTGCAATGATTTTAATTTCTGTGTTTGTTAAATAGCTTTCAGGTTTGCAAGCTTACTTCTAGCCTCTAGGGCACTGCATGTTATTGAATTTTGTTTACCAGTTGTCAGTTGTCACTTCTAGGGGACTACAGTTCCTTGATTTTCTAAGATTTATTAATATAATTAAACCATAACTAAAAGTTTGGGTATATAATTGAACAAAGTAAAGAGTTTCATCACTTTTTTCTAGTTTCTTCCCACCGCTTCCGCCCATCGTTGCTTTCAATCGAAAACTTTCTTCTAACCAGGCTAGGGGCTGCCATTTGGGATCTACCCGGCGGCAAGCCCCATAAGCCTTTTTTTCTTGCTTTTCCTCTGCTCTACAATAAAGTGGTAGATTTTTGTTGCTTTTTAAGCAACCTGTTTCTGTTTTTGTACAGTTTTCCAGGAGTGCTCCTCGTGATTAATCATAGAAGCTACAACAATCTTTATTATTACGTCGGTGTCGAAGATCTCCTCTCTCTATTGCAGGATCTGCAGTTCTTTCCCTCTCTGGTGGAAGGCAGCTTAAGGCTTGTTATGCTCCAATATGCCCTTATTCCTTTGGATTTGTTTTCCTTTGGCACTGTTACAAGCCTTAGTTTTAATCCTCATGTTAGAAGATTTCTCTGTTCCTTTACTGTAATAGTCTTGGAGCTTCTTCACTTGACTTGCGTCAAGTTTTGTTGTATCTCTATGTACTACTTTCTGGTTTAATGGAACGGGTCTACCCGACTTTCATCTAACAAAAATTGAACAAAGTAAAAACTCAAGTATATAAATGAATGAAACCTAATAATTTAGCTATTAAACATGTTGAGAACCGAAATAACCAATATATAAGAAATCGCTGAAAAACGTCTAGGTTTAACAATCAATATAGTTGGATGTTCAAAAAAAAAAAACAATCAATATAGTTGACGGTATTTATAAAGAGAACCACTGTTGCCTTCAGCCGATGCACAGCGTCCAAATTAAAGCCATGGAACTAAAACTCGCGAAGAAAGACTATGAGGAAATTACACCCAGAAGTTTTCAAAGGTATGATATCCTCCCAGACGATGCACTGAGACTGATCTTTTCAAAAACATCTTTTGTTGATCATATTCGATTGAAACTGGTTTGCAAGAGCTGGAAAAAGCTATTAGATGGAGGAGATATTAGGTGTGCAAGTATATTGCCATGGATAATGTTCTATCGTTGGCAACCAGTTGACGGTGATGAGGGGCTTTTTGAGTTTTTATGCAAGCTATATGATCCATCACATTGCAAAACCTACACCTTAGAGGATGGGATCACAAAGAGAGGATTAGAGACTACCCACAAATATCATGTGGGCGCAGGAATTCTTGACTCAAAGTATGGTTGGGTTCTCTTCCGAAAACATACTTCCTTGTTCCTGTATTGTCCATTCACTAGTGAGGTTATTGATCTACCAGAACTGGGGCGACCCGCTATTCTTGCCACCTTTTCCTCCAATCCAACATCTGCAGAATGCTCATTCTTTGCTTTCAGGCGGGACAGCATCAGTTTGTGTCGCCGAGGTGATCGGGCCTGGAAAACAATTCAAGTACTGGATAACATTACCGAGTCTTATTTCTTAAAGGGTGTGGCGTATTCTAATGGATCCTTCTACTGCCTTTTCGAATACGGACAATTAGGTGCCTTCAATGTTGCTACGGAGCAATGGGATTTGCTTTTGAGTGAAAAATGGCAATGTTGCGAGTACCTCTTTGAATCTGATGGTCAGTTGTTTAGCGTACAGATCACAACTGAGTACATTTACATGATTTCGAGGTTTGATTTCTCTAGCAGGAACTGGGTGCAAGGAGTGAGTCCTGAACATCTTGCGGCATTTACCAAAGCCGGGCGTACAACATGCCAATCAATGCTCATTCCGGCTGTGGGAGAAGCCACTCAACTTGCAGGTACACTAAACACGTTTTATTTAATATTGGGATTACAGCACTATTCATTCAAGAGCAGTAAACACTTGCCGCTGCTGGATGCTTATTCCAAGGCTACAATATCCCCAGCGGATAAGATGTATGATAAAGTTTGGATCCAACCCCCTAATTAGTGAGTAATTAGTGAGTAGTGTAGCTTCTACTTAGCACGATCTTACTAGTTTTGGATCATCACTCATCCATGTATTGCATGGTGTCTAGAAGAATTTTGAAGAATTTGTGGGGTTTTCTAATTAATCATTACCTTTTACATTATTAGTAGGGTTGGTGTTTTGGAAATCAATTTGCCAAATCTTGAGATTCGCTTCCTGTTGATGTTCTCTCTTGAGTGCCTCTAATGAATCCTGTTGCAGCAACTAGCTAGTCAGCACAACTTTGCATTGCCCCTACTACCTGAAATAATCAGCCAATTACTTTGGTTTTACGTACAATTCTCAGACCCAAAATTGCAGCAATGAAGTGACAGGCCGAATATAATGAATTTCAATTCTATACCAAGTAGATTAGATATTCACGTGGTGTTTGATCAATAAACTTATGCCTATGTAGTAGATAATCTTTCTAAAATTATTATTAATATGACTTCTAAAAAAGTGATTAGTAAATCACATAGATACCAATTGTGTACTTGCACCACACTCATCTTTTTTTTTGAGGAACTGCACCACACTCTTCTTGATTAGCCACACTATGATTCATCCAATCGGGACTGGCTTAGGGGAGCTCTGTCCACTGTAGATAGAGACTATCAATCTGATCGACTATGGCTTCTTCCTCAACACCCTCTTCCAATCCATAACATCACTGATGCCCATGTAGTTCACCACCCATGTCTAGCTATAATCCCTCATTATCATGCTGTGGAAGCTACCAAAAGCAATCAAGCCAATACTTGATGAGTATTACCAATCTGATGACACTTTTCACAATTTCTTTTTCGCCGCTAAACTTCACTATTTCTTAAGATGATGCTTATGAAATGTTATAAGATTTTCAGTCAGTCTGGCCTAATTTCCCTCTGGGATTGTTTTTTTGGTTGTTTATTTTCATGATTAGTTGCCTGCCCTTCTGTCTTTCCTTCGGATTTCGCCCCTCTCCGCTGTGTGTATTTCAATGGCCTATGAATCTTTGTATTTACACACGGACATTAATATTGCTGGAAAAGCTAGGGAAAGATCATTTTCCTCTACCCCTTCCCAGTATGCAAATGTTTTCTCAAAGCTTTTGCGCTTTTTTTCCAGATATGTTTATTTATAGGTCAAGTAGGATATAAGCAATCCCTTGCTTTGGCTTTCCTTCACCTCAGGATTGCCCCCAATCCCACCGAGTGGCAGCAAAATCTGTTCCTTGATTTTCTAGGATGTAATGTGTAATGTGCTTCTCCTAGCTCCCCTACTGTCTTGTTCACACACACTCGATGATCCGGCCTTTTACGGATAGGGTTCTTTCCCCTTGTTCTCTCTTCGTTTTTCCTAAGAAATCTCTTTGCAACATGGCCCTGAATGTGTCTGTCTCTTTGTTCTTGCCTTCCCTTCTTTAAAGTCAGTGTTCTTCACAATGAGTAAAGGATCTTAAGGTGAATTGGTGAAGGTGCTCTCCTTGATGGGGATAAAAAGCATCGCGTCCCGAGTTCGAATCCTTAGTGCTACAGCATGGTAAAGAATTTAATTGGGCGGAGGGAGTGATGTAACAATACCTGAATATGGTGGGTCCCTCGGGGAGAGGGCCTTCACAAGCTCAAACAGGGTCCGCAACAGTGTCTACAACAGGGCAGTCAACAGGGTGGACAATCCGAATTGATGGGCATGTTGAAGCAAATTATGGAGAACCAACAAAGGATGGCAGATGATGTTAACTTGCTGAAAGCTCACAATAGAATGCTGGAAACGCAAATTGCCCAGCAAGCACAACCTCAAAGAGTACAGGGCAGATTACCTGGGAAACCTGAAGCAAATCCAAAAGAACAGTGTCAAGCAATCACCTTGAAAAGTGACAAGCAACTAGTAGATCCCATTCCTAAGCCAACAAAGGAGCTAGAAGCAGCAACCAAACCAGAGAAGAAGGTGGAGACTGAACATACAATGGTAAAGCCATATATGCCATCTTTGCCATATCCACAGGTTTACAAATAGGGCAAGATAGAAGAGCAATACAACAAGTTCGTGGAGATGCTGAAGGGACTATCACTTGAGATACCATTCACTATCGTTTTGGAGCAGATGCCCACATATGCAAAATTCTTAAAGGACATTTTGACAAGAAAACGAACAGTGGATAATAAGATAGTGCCCCTCATAACAGAGTGTAGTGCTGTTTTGCAGAAGACACAACCCTTATCCAAGCTTGAAGATCCAGGAAGCATATCCATTCCTTGTCATATAGGAACCCAAACATTCAACCGAGCTCTCTGTGATCTTGGAGCAAGTGTGTGTTTGATGTCATTGGCTGTAGCCCAAAAGCTTGAATTTGGAGAAATAAAGCCTATGCGAATGGTCTTGCAACTAGCTGATAGATCTATTAAGTACCCTGTTGGGGTGCTAGAAGATATTCCAGTGAAGGTGGAAAAATTCTTCATCCCTTATGACTTTGTGATTCTGGACATAGAGCTTGATGACTGCACACCAATCATCCTTGGGAGACCTTTTCTTGCAATGCTGGGGCGATAATTGATGCTAGAGATGGAAGCATTACACTTCGAATTGGAGAAGAGAAGGTTAATTTCAATATCCAGAAGGCCATCAAGTCAGAATTCCAATCCAATGCATGCTACATGGTTCGGATTTTGGAAGATGATATGGAGGAAATAGTGGAAGAGATTGACGCTGTGACTGACACTGTTGATTCGCTTCTAACATGCATTGCAAAAGGAGTTGGATCAGAAGACGAAGATGATGAAGTAAGGGCAAGATGATGAAGTAAGGGCAATAGCTCAACAGATATCAAACGCCCCAGTGCTTCATCCTTCAGAGAAGACCTTTAAGCTACTCACTAAAAACAACACTGTCGATGACACTGTTGATAACGCTGTCAAGTGCACTGTTGATTCGCAAAAAGCTCCCAAAGTGGAATTAAAACCTCCGCCATCAAAGCTAAGGTATGCATTTCTTGGGCCTAATGAAACTTATCCAGTTATTATTAGTGTTAACCTTTCATGTGCAGAGGAGGAAGCTTTGCTTGATGTACTTAGAAAACACCGACATGCCATTGGATACAGAATTGATGATATTAAGGGGATTAGTCCTTCCCTTTGCATGCATCGAATTATGTTGGAAGAAGGGTGCAAACCCTCCATTGAGCATCAGAGAAGGCTAAATGAAAACATGAAAGAGGTTGTCAAGAAGGAAATCCTAAAACTCCTTGATGCTGGGATCATTTACCCCATTTCCGATAGCACATGGGTAAGTCCAGTTCATGTGGTGCCAAAGAAAGGAGGAATGACAATAGTGCATAATGAGAATAATGAGTTGGTCCCTACAAGAACAGTGACAGGATGGCGAATGTGCATAGACTACAGGAAGCCCAACAGTGCCGCTAGAAAAGATCATTTTCCCTTCCTTTCATTGACCAAATGCTAGAGAGGTTAGCCAAACACTCATACTATTGTTACTTGGATGGGTATTCAGGATTTTTTCAGATCCCCATTCATCCCCTTGACTAAGAAAAGACTACTTTCACATGCCCTTATGGTACTTTTGCTTATCGTAGAATGCCTTTCGGTTTGTGCAATGCACCTGCTACATTTCAACGTTGCATGATGTCTATTTTCTCTGATTTTATTGAGTCTATCATGGAAGTGTTTATGGATGACTTTTCTGTGTACGACACTTCTTTTGATGATTGCTTAAAAAATCTAACCAAAGTTTTGCAGCGTTGTATGGAACCAAACCTCGTGCTTAATTGGGAGTAGTGCCATTTTATGGTAAGAGAAGGTATAGTGTTGGGACATTTGGTTTCAGAACGAGATATTGAGGTTGATAAAGCTAAAATTAAAGTTATTGAAACATTGCCTGTTCCTAACACTGTTAAAGCAATTCATAGTTTTTTGGGTCATGCTGGCTCTTATCGACGCTTTATTAAGGACTTCTCAAAGATTGCAAAGCCTTTTACAAATCTCCTAAATAAGGATGTCGAGTTTGTATCTGACAACACTTGTTTAGATGCCTTTTGCAGGTTAAAGACAGCATTGACAACAACGCCCATTATACAACTGCCAGATTGGACACTTCCATTTGAGATCATGTGTGATGCAAGTGATTTTGCAGTAGGTGCAGTACTTGGCCAGAGGAAAGATAACAAATTGCATGTCATTTACTATGCAAGCCGCACTTTGGACGATGCACAGGTGAATTATGCTACTACGGAGAAAGAATTGCTTGCCGTAGTTTTTGCCATTGACAAATTCCGATCCTACCTTCTTGGGTCAAAGGTGATCGTCCATACAGACCATGCAGCCCTGAGATACCTATTGACAAAGAAGAAAGCAAAGCCTCGTATCATCCGCTGGATTCTTCTCCTCCAAGAATTCGATTTGGAGATTAAAGATAAGAAAGGGGTAAAAAATTTGGTTGCTGACCATCTTTCAAGACTCTGCCAAAACCAGGAAGACTCAAATGAACCGGAACCAGCCATCAATGATTCCTTTCCTGATGAAAATTTGTTGATAGTGGCAGTGACAGCGACAGGAACAACGCAGGAGACAGTGTTGTCCATCAAACTGTTTCCATGGTATGCGACTTTTGTGAATTTTCTGGTTTTTAGAGTTTTGCCCCCAGATCTTAGCTATTCCCAGAAGAAAAAATTTTTCTCCGACATCCGCCATTACCTTTGGGATGAACCTTATCTATACAAGAGATGTGGAGATGGATTGATCCGACGGTGTGTACCCGAGGAGCAATATAAAGACGTTCTTTCAAGTTGCCATGAGGCATCATATGGTGGCCATCACGGAGCTGATAGCACTACAACAAAAATTCTTCAATCAGGATTCTTCTGGCTGACTTTATATAAGGATGCAAGGAACTTTGTGAAGCACTGTGACCAATGCCAGTGCATCGGAAACATAACTCAGCGACATGAAGCTCCTCAACAAGGAATATTGGTTGTCGAACCATTTGATGTATGGGGAATTGACTTCATGGGTCCTTTTCCTTCCTCCCAATCCAATCAATATATCCATGTGTGTGGAAGCCCGTACCCCAATTAAATAAAATAAAAATAGTTAAATGAAAAAGAGTTACCAAAATACTCTTGAAACCCGGGGTACAAAAACCGATGCTTCGGTACACAAACATTTTCCATGAAAATGTATTAACAACGAGATGTCATAAAAATAAAAGAGATCATCCGGCTTAACAAATAATAAGCCATCACGGCATCACGCCGACATAATATCACAAATCATCTCCGGCCAACTGCCGATATAAAGATAAAACATTTATGACATCTCGAGTTATTTATCATGCAGCGGAAGATGAAAATAATAATAATACTCAAGATAGAAAATATCATGCATATGGCCCTATGGATCCCACCAAGAGAAAATGCACAACTACCTGCTGAAGTGACTGCGTCTGATCTCCGAGTCGAAGTATAAGTGAGTCTGCACGCTAACTAAAGTCTGAAAAACAACGGTGGCGATTATGTGAGTCGCCTACTCAGTGAACATTAAAAGTCTAAATATACATGTAAGTGAAGTCACGCTCGTAGGGTGAGTAGCTCACGAGCACAAGTACAGCATACAAGCAAATCAGAATCACACACCATCACATAAATGTTTTATTGTATTATAGCTCGTATTGTTTGAGCTCAATGCGTTATCTTATTGTTATCTTTATTAAAATTTTTATTATTATGGGCCCTCTACTGTGAGTCAAGTCTCGGTAGCGCATCTGATCAGATCAGGGTGTGAAACCCAAAAGTCGAACCTTAGAAGGGGTAGATTCTGAGGCCAAAAACCACTGATAAATCTCAAGTGGCCGCTAGCTACCTGAGGGTGCACTCAGACACACCTAACCGGTGCAAGTCTTCCAGGGGTGCACCTACATCCCCTGGGCATGCTAAACAGCATAATGTGACCCGAGGTACCCAACCCTCCTCGGGGCTACCAACCGACACCACAGTAGAATTTAGTATTTTATTCTTAATTAAACCTTTATATTTCCATTTGAAGTACGTTATGTCTTTCAGGGAAGTGTGTATGTGTCCCTGTATCATCCGGGCCTTCGGCCCATAACCACATATTATCACAAAAGTGCATTACATATTATATAACAGTTTTTCATGTAGAATTTAGGCATGTGAGATCGATCAGGCATAAAATTCCAATCATCGCATGTATCAAACAAGGCAAGTAAACAGACAAACCACACCAACATGCATTCACAAAACATATATAAAAGACTTGTAATGTCACCTCAAAATGCGGTTTATGACTTCTCCCCGATCCGAGTCTACAGCTCCCAAGGTATCTCCCGTGCCTGAATACCGGCACATAATATAATCACTAAACCAATTTTAGGAATAAAACGTGTATGTGTGCTAATGGTATGCTCTAATCGAGTATCTCCCGACCCTAACTATCCAATTATATGATTTCCGGGTCTAAGTCTACAAGGATATTTCCTCATCTATATCTCCAACGATTACGGATCTAAGGTTCATCGGTTTAAGTTCGTTAACAATTCTCGGGCCTAAGGCCCACTAAATCTTAAATCACAAATTCCGGGCCGTGGGCCCACCTTCTTACGTCCATAATTTTACCGATTATGAAATTGGCTTCAAGCCCGTTCTTAACATCCGTGAGTTTAATTTCCCGTGATTAAGTCCTAAGTCCGTATTTTAGGTCCAATTAAATATCCTAAGCTTCAAATTGAGGTTATTGGGCCTGGGCTCGGTTTTTCCCTAAAAACCGTCCTAAAGCCTCCCCGAGCCCAAGGTTAAACGGCCTAAAGTCTACTCGTGTCGGTAGGTTCACCCGGCCACACACTCTAACTCTCCGCTCTCGGAAATCCACAATTCTCCAAATATATCAATATAAATATGTTTCGGTAAATAAATTCCAAAATTTAATTACATGACTTAACCGAGATAAAACAAGGGCAATACCGTCTAACACTCGTAAAAACGAGAAATATTCCGCTGGTCAGAACCCGAGCCTTCGCCGGTAAATCCCCGAGCCTTCGCCGGAACAGTGCACGCTCGCCGGATTCCGGTCACCTCCGCCGGAAAATCCCGAAATGTCAAGGAATACGCAGAAAACTGCCCAAAAATCCGAACATCCAACAACGACACTCAATACAACCATCAACTCGCAGGAAAGTCATTTAAACGAACAAGTAAAGAATGGAGCATCAGATTCTCACCAGAACAATCTGCCCACGAATCGGTTCTGTCCACTACCGAAGAACAACCTACCCACGTCACTGCACACACCAACCAAGCACGGGACGAACCCAGCCAACTCAACAACACTGCGACATCACTGACCCAACAATAGCCGTCAGCCACCAAACAAACGCAATACACCCGACCACAGATAACCCACAGCAAAACGACATCAGCACCAGGTGGGGAGGAAGAAGAAGAGAATAAAATAAGGGAGAAGAAGAGTCGTCGGGGACTTACCGAGCATCGACAACTGCAGCTAAGGCATCTCCGTCGAATCCCTGCTCGATTCAACCCGGACAGAGCCCACAAGACCTCATCGCGGTCTGCTCCACAGCCCGGCGTCACAGGCGGCGACGACGTCTCGAGCACAGCCACCATGCCCCGACTCGCGTGCAGGCCGAGAAGACCCCCCGATTCCTTCCTCGTTCCTCCGCAGCCTCGAATCACGGGGTCGAATGTGGAGAAGAGAGGGAAGAGAATCGTGGCTTACCAGGTGGCGGCGACTCACGCATAGACGGCCCTCGTCCCAGCCTCCTCTGCGGCTAGTGGTGGTGGCGGCGGCTCCGTGTCCCTGTGCCGGCGACACGAGAAAGGGAACAGAAGGTATGGTGGCGGAAGAGAAGTGTGGAGAGTGATGGGCTTCCGGTGCCTCGGGTCAGAAGCGAAGACAAGGAGGAAAAGAGGGGGTGAGGGTGTGAGTTTTATGACCGTTGCTTCGTGATGGAGGGGCTCGTGGGAAGACAAGAGCCGTTGAGGCGGCGGCGGCAAGTGCAGGAGCAACGGGAAAAAGAAAACGAAATTGGAAAAAGAAGAGGAGAAAAGGAGAAGGGAAGGAAGGCTTTTAGGGTTGGCCGGCCAGCCCCGAAACGACGTC